>JBCEWC010008687.1:0-19655 GCA_038996855.1 Solanum aculeatissimum | reverse complement strand
TGTTCCTATGGAACCCATGATGGAAACTCTTGAAATTCATGTATTCATGTAATGTTTATGACTTGTGATCACATAGTTCCATGCCATGGCTCTTTGAGCATAATGGGTGCTTTGCACCATAATGACATGTAATGATGCTTTCTTGCAAGCTCATGTAGATGAGCTACTCCCCTGCATTGACATGGAATGATCATGAAATTGTTTCTTGAAACTCATGAGGCCTATGGCCTAAACATGTACATGATCCGTGAATAATGATTTGACATGACTAATAATGCATGATTTTCAAAGAATGTTGTCGCTTGTTTTACATGAAGCATGTATATTTATATGTACATATTCTCGTGGGATGAGACTTAGCACCGAGGGAGTAGGTGGCAAAATAGGGTTTAAGCAAGGCCCTGCCTATTCCGTCAAACCATGTGCCACCATGGATATATAAATCTCCCGATGGGATTTCATGTCATGTTTATCCCTTGATGAAGGGTGTCATAGGCTCTACTTGGCACGTAGGCCGGATTTGGATAGTGGCTCGTTCGGGTCACTCATGTTGTTGGTTGAGGTTACATCTCCGCTATATATGAACCTAGGATTCACATTTCATACATCATGACATGGCATATTGTTATACTATTCTTTGGCTACATGCAATCCTATCATATATTATCCCCTTGTCATGTTGCTTGGTCATGCTATACTTGTCATATGCACTGCATGCTTGCATACTTAGGGCTTAATTGTGCTAATCCATATTCTTTTCTACATGTTCTAATCATGTAGGGGACGAGGGTGATATCTATATTCTTCCGGACGATGCTTGATTCTCTATTGAAGACTTGTTAGTGGTGAGCCCTATTGTTCAAGGGCAATAGCCACCATCTATCTACCTTCTTATTTTCATGTATTTACTTTCTTGGATTTGAGGGTGAGCCTCAAGCTCGTCGAGGCCCTGCTCCTCTATGTAAAGGCATTGTTGGACAAATCTTTACTTTTGTACGTTTTGGCTTGTATGTTGAACCTTGCTTATATATATATGATATGATTTAGCTTGTCTTATTATCATGTTACCATGTTATGATAATGGCTTGAACGATTGAATATGATGAATGACTATGTGCTATGTGCAAGCACGCCTACCCCATTCCCGTATTGTCCCCATAGCTTGAGTCCCAAGTCCCCAAATCCCTAGAGCTTATATTCTACATGCTTTAGCTTCCGCGTTTCCGAACCGATGATGAGTGTAATGATGCTGTGATGGTTTGATCGAGGGTCTTCGAGTCCTCTTTCGCCATGTCACATCTAGGCCCCCTATCCGGGTCGTGACATGTAGGTGTCGGCGAAAGTGTCACACTTCTTTGCAAAAGTCATAGCTCCTTGGAAAAACCACAATCTTTCAATGTAAAAAATTATTTGCTTTCAATATAATATAATATAATTAAATAAATATAAGGTATAATATAAAAAATATATTAAATTGATTTTTAAGTTGGGAATATTATAGTAATTTAACATTATAGTAATTTAACATTCAAGTTAAAGAGTACAAACACTATTGAACAAACAATTATATCGAGAAATAATGTTATAATCCAAAAATATAATTGAAAATAACAAGGACTTTAGCAATATTACATTAATAAAAGTTCTTGAGATAAATCTATAATGCTAAATTTTCTATATAGAAAAGAACTTAATAACTTTAGAGTATTTTATTAATTTTAATATTAAAATATATAATTTAATTAGATTACTTATGACCGCGCGAAGCGCGAACCAATTACATAGTATATAATATATATTTACATTATATCACTCTAATTTTTAAAAATTACAATTTATAGTTGTAGTTAGGACTCTCTCCGCAATTTCTTGCCAGATATATAAATACATATGTATACTAGTTGTATATATACAATTACTTGATAGATATACATATTCAATTCGATAAATATATATATAAAATTCGTCTCTCTTCACTCTCTGCCCTCTCTAGCACACTTCTCTCCTCCCTCTCCCAATCCCGCTTGACAGATATACAAATAAACATATATATCAGTTACACATATATAATTATTTGACAGATATATACATATAATTTGACAAATATACAGATACAGTTTGTCTCTCTCTACTATCTGCCCTTTCTTACTATATAATTATGAATTATAATTTTAATAAATTATAACTAATATTTATCTTATTATATTTTAAGTATTTACTCTTTTTGAAAAATCTTAATATACGTTTACGATGGTGATACTGGGCACATGGTTGACAAAATTGGCTACAACCACTATCATGCTTCGTGAAAGTTTCCGGTTTCCGGGTTTCCGGTTTCCAAAATCTTATGAAATATGATTTCTGTATCTTTGACCAAGTGCAGAGAATTTGGGCATTTGCAAAATGAAACAAACAAGCTTCGGCCACGTGGTCCTCCGAGTTAAATACAAGCAAAACGTGATCTTTTACTATTCACAAAAGATACCGACATTGAAAAAAAAGAACGTACTTCCTCCATCCGTGATATTCTTTTTTAATAAAAGTACTTTTGAAATCTACTATTTAAAATAATTTAAAAATATTTTTAAAAGTATAAATCATTTCAATAAGGATAAAAAAAAATTTAAAATTAAAATTATAATTTTTTTAATTATAATAAAATGATATTTTTTGAGACATACTAAAAAAAATAAAATGGGACAAGGAGAGTAATAATAACAACAAAGATATTACCATTCACTTTTACTTATCGCGTTTAAAGTTAACATATTTATTAAGAAAAGAATAATTAACATGATTATTTTATCAAACTATTTTTATTAATTGGTATTTAGTATTCCCTCCGTCTCAGTTTATGTGACACTCTTTCTTTTTTTATCTATCCAAAAAATAATGTCACTTTACTCAAATTGAAAACAATTTACCTTCAAAATTCTCCTTTTACCTTTTATGAAATGATTATTAGTCACACAAATATCTAAGAATGATTTTAGAATACAAGTTTCAAAAGTCTTCATTTTTTTTAAACACCGTGTCAAATCAAAGGGTGTCACATAAAATGAGACGCATGAAATATTAAATTTTAAAAAATATATGTTTTGAAATAGTAAACCAATAAAAGTGGAGAAAGGAGTATTATGTTACTCGTCTAATTTTTGAGTGATAGATAATAACTATATCTACCTAATGATCTATAAGCCAAACGATCGATTTCAATCTAAAAAACAATTTTACTTATAATAGAAACAAGATGCTGAACTTGGTCTTTACACGTTCTGTTCCATTCTTAGATTATCATAGAAATAGAAACTTATTAGTGATGTCTGCGTTTTGATCTCTTATCTACAGAGAAAAAAAAGAAAGATTAGCAAGCTTTGAATAAATAATTAAAATAAAATTATATTTATATCACTTATAAAGTGATATTATATTTAAATTTATTATTACTATTATATGTTTCATAACAGCAATAGTGTAAAGTTTTATTCACAAATAAATGGGTGGTAAGTGTTAATTGAAGTCATAAGTCACCGAAAAAAATCTAGGTCTGGTAAAAGTTTAGCCACAGGAACAATCAGAACTGACCGTAGCCGTATTTCCATTTCCACCACATAACCAAATTGGGCGGTGGCCGACTGGTCCCATTATCAAATGAATGTTGTTAGTCATATGGACATCCTTGTGCCACCTAGGATCTAACTATGCAAAAGAGTTGAGCTACAGTACATAAACACTGCCAAATTCTAAATACAACGTCTCCTTCCACAACGGTACCATTTTTTTCAGAAAAAACAAAACAACAGTGTTTTGTAGTACTCAGCACCTATCCGCATGAAAAGAATAATGATCCAAAATGCTGAATTATGAATGGTCGGTCACAATGATAATGAAACCTAAACCTTTATTGCTCACCACCCGGGGCCCCTTTCGCCTACTCAAAATTGCAAATATAAACTCAGCCCCTTCCTTCACTCATTCACTCCCATCAATTGTAAATTTTTTTTTTATAGGAATTGAGGCTACTTCTCTTTTTGTTGATCATTAATTAGAGAGAAATGGAGCACAGAGAAGAGGATGTGAGATTGGGTGCTAACAAATACTCAGAGAGACAAGCAATTGGGACTGCAGCACAGAGTCAAGACAAGGATTACAAGGAGCCACCACCAGCTCCCCTGTTTGAGGCGGGGGAGTTGATGTCCTGGTCTTTCTATCGTGCTGGAATTGCTGAATTCGTCGCCACTTTCCTCTTCCTTTACATTACTGTTTTAACCGTAATGGGTGTCTCCAAATCCGATTCCAAATGTTCAACTGTTGGAATTCAAGGCATTGCTTGGGCTTTCGGTGGCATGATCTTTGCCTTAGTCTACTGCACTGCAGGCATTTCAGGTACATAATTACTAGTCCTCCATTTAAAAACAAATCACCTATTTCTTTGAATTATTTAAAAAACAATGATCTCTTTTTTAAAACTCTTTAATTAAAACCTATCTAACTTTAGTTTCTTAAACTCGCAAGTCAAACTACATCATTTTTTATAATCATATTTTTTGGGAGGATGTGACATAAATTCGTGATTGAGCAATTGGTTGTTGTGAAGGGGGGCACATAAATCCAGCAGTGACATTTGGGCTTTTCTTGGCGAGGAAATTGTCGTTGACAAGAGCAATATTCTACATGGTGATGCAATGCCTTGGAGCCATCTGCGGTGCTGGTGTTGTCAAAGCGTTCGGAAAGACACTCTACGAAACTAAGGGTGGCGGAGCCAATGTCGTAAATGTCGGTTACACAAAGGGTGATGGCCTGGGCGCTGAAATAATCGGTACCTTTGTTCTCGTCTACACTGTTTTCTCAGCCACGGATGCCAAACGTAGCGCCCGCGATTCTCATGTCCCTGTAAGTACTGCAATAATACATATTGTGTGTTCGTAGAAATCAATTTGATAGTATTGGTCCAATTAAAAAATATATATACACACAGATCTTGGCACCATTGCCTATTGGATTTGCGGTGTTCCTTGTGCACTTGGCTACAATCCCAATTACTGGAACTGGTATTAACCCAGCTAGGAGTCTAGGCGCAGCCATCATCTATAACAGGGAACACGCATGGAATGACCACGTACGTATTTACCTTACTAACTTTGTTTCCTCTATTTCCCTAACTTTTAATTACATTTTCGAACGTGTGACTATTTGTGGTTGGTACAGTGGATATTCTGGGTTGGACCATTCATTGGGGCGGCTCTAGCGGCTCTATACCACCAAGTTGTGATCAGGGCAATCCCATTCAAGTCCAAGTGAAGTTTCTGAATTGAGTCATTTTGATCACACAATTTCTAAGGTTTCTTGTTTGGTCGTGGAGATCAAAAAAGCCTCACTCTGCCCATTTTCCTTGTTGTCTTTTGTTTTATATGTATGTATTTATAAGTTATCTAAGTAGGGAAATGTATGTGATTGCAGCGTATGTTCTTTAAATGGACTTTCGCTTTTCATTCAAGTCCATAGAGAACATGCTGATGGGCCCAATAAAAAAGTATGTCTACTTTTGCAATTATGGGTCATTTTGCATGGCTTCAAATTTTTGTGCTACATCACTCTGAGCAATAAAAAATAGGCAAAATAATCTTGACATGAAAAATAAAAAATATTTTAATCCTCTTGCCAAGTGGGCAAGAGATGGTGCATATAAGTATCCATGTACCATGTTTCCATCTTAAACCAAAATAACTTGACAAACAGTGACACTTGACTATCATGTCAAGACAATTATAAATAGCCTTGTTTAAAGTAGCCTTGTTTAAAGTGCAAAGTGTAGTAGAAAAAAATTGGAAAAGGAAAAAAGAAATTAACATTTATATTTTATAATTTCTCTTTTCGTATTTTTTTTAATATTAGTTTTTATAAAACGTTATTAACACGAAGCTATGTCCCGTTCAAGCTACTTTAGACAGGTAAAAAGGATAAGACTTTTATATTTATAAAAATATCTAATATTACTAAACTTGAATGTACTGCCTTGGATATATCGGGAAAAGACTATTCATCATGGACACTAGATGTTGAAATCCATCTAGATGTGATGGGTCTGGTAGACACCATAAAAAAG
Organism: Solanum aculeatissimum; assembly: GCA_038996855.1. Taxonomy (NCBI): domain Eukaryota; kingdom Viridiplantae; phylum Streptophyta; class Magnoliopsida; order Solanales; family Solanaceae; genus Solanum; species Solanum aculeatissimum. The sequence goes on along the minus strand of JBCEWC010008687.1, from coordinate 13,549 downwards.
AATAACCAGGCATCCAGTCAAAATTGTGTCAAAGCTATGATCTTTCTCCGCCATCATCTTGACGAGGGATTAAAAATGTAATATCTTACTCTGAAAGATCCCCTCACACTGTGGAACAATCTAAAAGATAGATATGACTACCTGAAGTTGGTCATCCTTCCACAGGCACGTCATGACTGGCTTAATCTCAGGTTGATGGACTTTAAAAATATATCTGAATATAATTTTACCTTGTATAGAATTATATCACAGTTAAACTTGTGTGGAGAAAATGTTACACAACATGATAAGCTCGAGAAAACGTATTTTACATTCCCTCCTGCAAATATGCTCCTGCAGTAGCAATATCGGGGAATGAGTTTTAAAAGGTATTCTGAATTACTTTTGCACCTTTTAATTGTTGAACAACATAACGATCTGTTGATGAAAAATCATGAGAGTCAGCCCATTGGTTCTATGCCACTCCCTGAAGTGAATTAGGAAAATTATAACCAACGAGAAAGAGGTCGTGGCCCCAGTCGTGATCGTTGTTGACATCCAATTTTTACCCTCCACAATACGAATTAATTTTCAAGCTTCTTGAATTTTAAACAATTTAAAATAATTAGCTTTTACAAAATTTAAAATATTTTCAAGTGATTTTTATGCAATTTTCTTATTTTTGTAACTTTGCTAATAATCTTTTGTCATTTTAATTATCACGTCTTGTGATCAAATTTTTTTGTCAAATCTAATTTTAGCTTAATTGAGCATTTCATCAATTAATTTAGCTTAATTATGGCTCATTTTATTTTAAATTAGTTAGGCTATAATTGAGTTGATTATTCTATTTTTGTTAAAATTAAGAAGCTCATTGATTGATTAATAAAATTCGTCTTTTGTATTTTAGCCAAATTCACCATTTTAGTTCAATTTGGTTATAATTTAAACTCTTAAGTTGACCACGTATACAATTCTAAATGGTCAAATTTTAAAACTCAATTTCCCTACCCTTTATCCCTTTTTCAGACCATTTGGTCCATCTAATTCGGCCCAAAATACCCTTAAACCGACCCAACCCAAACTCACTTGTACACTCACACTATACTCACATATGCAACAACACATACACCCTCACACGCCTGCACCACACACCCCTCTTTCTTCTCACTTTCCCCTTCACATTCATCACTTTTTCGGACGCGCTCCTTCCCCTTAACGACGCAAATGACGGAACAGAGCTAAAGCCAGAAATGACCTCTGTTTCAGCAGCGCAGCGAGGGCTGCTTCACCGACCATACTTGACCCATCTCCATCATCCTCCCTAAAATGTCAATCTACAAAACCTCAGCGAAATATCTGACCAGCAGCACCAAATGGTCATGGTTTGAATTTTGAATTCAAAAGGACCTCAAAATTTCATTCGTTTTCCCCCTCTTTTCGAACCCTAGAATCCCCTATATAATCCCTCCTTCTCCACTCTAAAGGGGTCAGAGATGGCAGCCATTTTTCACCACTAAAAAGTATCAAGAAATTTCCAGTAGTCGCTCTTAATCGAAAAAATCGCTAAAACGTTCGTTCTTCTTCTTCAATCCATTTCCAAGAGGTTTACTTAAAAATTCTTGAAGCTTCAGATTCTTGTCGTCAAGAAGATCATAAACGAGCGTTCATTTTAGTGGTGTCGAGGCTCACCTTTAAAGTTTGTCGTCCCGGTTTTGCTGCTCCAAAGAAGATAACACTACACATCTTCCCTTCATTCTTCTAGCTTAATTCAGTTTTTGACTTCATGATTGGGGCTTTTGGAATGTCATCTCGAATTCATTCATATTTGTTCCTGTTGAATTACGACGTGTTGGTTGTGTTGTCGTTGATATATTTAGGCGTAGTTGGTGTAATTATTGATTATGTTAATATGTGGTGTTCTCGACTGTTGTTCATTAATGTTTAGCTTGATTTTGATATTTTAATGTGTTCTTCCACTGTTCATACACATAATTTATAGAGGATAACATGTCTCTGTTTAATCATCTAAACACTCAGGAAAAATAAGCTTTAGCTTTTCGTTCGTCCTTCATGCTCTTCTCTGTCCGCCATTTTCTTATTCACTATTTTATGTTTAGTTTAACGGTTCAATGTGATTCTGGTTGTCAAAATTTTGAAGAAAGTTTCCTCATTTGCTGAAATATGTTTTGACTATTAGCATATCACTGAACTGGAATCAGATATGGAGTATATGTGGTTTTGCGATATCTTTGGTTACTTTCTTAATTCGAATGCTTCTTTCTCTTGTTACTTGAAATCACTTTCCTATTACATGTTTCAAGCTGTTATTTTCAAAGCGTAGCGATGTGAGTTACTGTTTGTCATTTTGCTTTCATATCCTTATAGTCATGTTTGCTCTAATAAACCATTCATCGATCTTGGGATAAAGTAGGTGATGGTTGTTTTCTTACTGATTTAAAATGTTATTATTTGTTGTTTTTAGTCGAGTTTAGTGGGGTTTTGTCACGTTTCGAAAGTGGGGCCTAGATATGACATGGCAAAGGAGAACCCGAAAGTCCTCGATCAAGCCATCATAGCATCATTACTCACATCATCAGTTTGGAAGAGCGGAAAATTAAACACATAGCACATATTTCTAGGGAAAATGGGGCTTTCGACTCAAGCTATGAGGATGTTGCTGGGGTTGGGATGAACATGGATCACATAGCACATAACAAGTATTTCTAAGGGGCGGGTAAGTAGGACTCAAGCTATGGGGGCATACCGGGTTAGGGGACTTTCCACATAAGCACATTCTCAACATTCACAAGTCCAATGCATAATCATAAGCATAATCGGAACATCATTTCCATAATCAAATCTCAATAGTCATAATATCTCAACAAAATATAATACAACGTGCGAGAGTTTAACATGTCCAACATAGCCTCTACATAAGATAAAAAGGGGTCTCAACATAATCCGGGCTCACCCTCAAGTCATAAAGTAGGAAAATAAAATGATATAAGGAAGATAGAAGGTAGTTATTGCCCTTGAACAAAAGGGCTCACCACAAGCAAATAGCTTCAAAGATGTCACTCGTCGTCCAACGGGAGATGTAGGTCGTCATCGGTCCCTACATGGTTAGAATATATAGATAAAGAGTATGGGTTAGCACATAATATGCACTAAGTATGTGGGCATGCATTGCATATGACATAATAATATGACCAAGCGAGATAACAAGGGGATAAGTGATTCGAAAGGAGTGCACATAGACAAAAGATAAGTATATCATAACAGTATGCAATGCAATGATGCATGAAATGCAACCTATGAATCATATTATGGCGGGGATGTGACCTAAGCCAACACAGAGGGAACCCAAGCGAGCTACTACATAGATTCAGACTACTTGCAAGGCAGATCCCTAGTCACCCTTCAACAAGGGGAGTCATAACAAGTCATCCAATCTAGGGAGAGATCCCATGTTGGCACATGGTTTGACGGAAAGGAGTATGGACCCTTGGAAATAGTCAACCCCGACTCCAATCCCTCGGTACTAAGACTCATCCCACAAGAATACATATATATATATACATGCAAGCATTTCAAAATGGAGGATTGTCATTCTTTTCAAAACCATGCATCATTAGGTAAACCATGTCATTATCACATCCATATCCATACTTAGGCTAATAGCTAACAAGAATTTCCAAAACCATTTCCATATCAATGCAACAGGAGTAGCTCATCTATATAGCTTATCATATCAAGCCTTCATAACATATCAAAATGGTGCAAGCACCCAAAATGCTCAAAGAGCCATAAAAAGAGACTGTGTTCACAAGCCTTAACATATCATATCATAACAAGAGGGTCATGCCCTTAACAAGAGTTTTATCATAACCATACTTCAATGCATATGCCATGAATGAGGAATCAAGTGCATGGGTAATGGAGGATTCAAACCTTAAACCATAATTCAATAGATAATTCAACATAATTCATGAGAAAATCCCAATTCAAAGCATAATGCAATTTACCCATGCATATTAAATCATTAAAGGGGCATGCATATTAGACCTTCAAGAGTTTCAATGTATTTTATGAAATTCAAACTTAAATCAACTTTAAATCACCTAATTTCTACAGCCCACAATTCAATTTAATTGAATACATCAAAATTTAAAGAACCCATAATTAAAGAAAGTTTAAATTCATAATTTAAAGAAAAGGGTTCTTGGGTCTTCATGGATGAAAAAGAATCCATGAATCAATCTCACATACCTTGAGATTAGCCAAGAGAATTGGATGGTTTTGCAAGAAGGATGATTTATCCCAAATTTCTTCAAGCTTTGATCAATGGAGGTCAAGAGGATTTAGAGAATTTTGGTGAGGTTTGAAGAGTGTTAGAATGAATAAAAGGGGATTAGGATTTGATTTGGGGGCTTTAAAAGACTTTAGAAAGGCTAAAAGGGCATAGGATTAAACCAAATTATGAATTAACAATTAATAAAATGGATAGGATCACAGAAACAGGGCCTCACGGAAGGCTGCCCAGGGGGTCTACAGGTTCACGGACCGTGAACCTGTCCGTGAGACCACACTTAGTATCGACTTTGACTTGAAATCTCGGGGGACTTTCTGGATCAACTCACGAGGGGTCTCACGGACTGTGTAGCTGCACACAGACTGTGTACTAGTTCGTGTAGCATCACTTGGTCCGGAGTCCAGCTCTGAGCCTTCACAAGCTCTCTGGATCACTTCACGGGGCCCTTCATGGACCGTGAAAGCTCACACGGACCATGTAGTAGTCCGTGGAGATCCACTCGGTCCGAAGCTTGGTCCAAGATCCAAGGGAGCTTACTGGAAAAACTCACGGGACACACCACGGACCGTGAACCACTAAACAGTTCGTGGCCCTCACTTGGACTCTATTCCGATTCCTTTTTTCAGCATACTTCCGAATACGGGCAGTGTCACTGCAAGGGCCATAACTTCCACATACAAACTCCAAATCGACTGAAACTAGTTGCATTGCAAATATAACTCAAAGAGATTCGATTTGATATAAAATAGTCCACACAGTTCATCTAGTACCAAGAGATATGACTTTTCAAAGTCTGAGCTGTCTAAACGGCCTTACAACCTTCCACCAAAATAATTTCCTTTGAATCTGGCCACTTGAATACAACCCATGACTACCAAAATTGAACCATGATGAGTTCAACACTAACCTTGACTAACCATTACGAAGTTCAAAAATTTTTGGGTCGGTACAGGTTTGTTCTTTTCTTGCTGTTATTTGGTGGTTGTTAAAGTTCAAAGCTTTAGGGTCACAATTTGTTATTGGGTTTCTAGGTTCATCGATTTTATTGAGTAAAGGTTGAGTGACTGGATCACGTTGAAATATTCTTGGTTTGTTGGATGCCCTAGTCGTTTGTTGATGTTATTGGTTATTAATAAGTTGTAAAATCATATATTAAACTGCTGGTTTCTTAGCTTGATGCTGATTTTATACTCTTTGATTCAATCTTACTGTTCCATGTCGTTAAAATTAAATATTTAATATAAGCTTAAGTTCTTTTTACCAAAGAACTTCAAATCTGTAAAGACGTGTCGAATTCTTGTCTAAAGGGTTAATTTTGGTTTGTACTCATTTACTTAAAGTTCTTCTTGAAATAGTTCATATCTAGCTGTAGTATTCTCATTTGGTTATTGTTGGCCTTTTCTCCAGCGCTTTGAATGGATCAAACTTGTTAGGTCGTTAATATAATAGCTGACCAGTTCTTCTCTTGTAACTACATGACATATGTTGTTCAAAAGACTAAATTTTCACCATGTTAATGCTTTAAAAGCTGAGTGTTTTATGTAAGTTTGAATATTTGTTGAAATAACCTCAAATCTGTGAGTATGCTTTGTCTTCACTTCTGTTTCGGTTGCAGATTGTTGCGCTAATTTGTAACTAGTCATCCATATTACTTTAAGGTGATATGTAATCCATGTTTTTGTTCATTCTCCTGACTCGTTTTATCATTCTTGACATGTTTGTTGGTGTCTATGACTTGTGCATCCTGTTATATGTATTTCGGACTTGGAAACCTGCATTCCTTTGCCTATTCCCATCGACAAATGCTTAAACTTTCAGTTTTAGGTTTAATTATGAACTTTGTTTGGTTTAATTACAGTGATCTGGGTAAAATGAGCTCAAGTTGATTTTGTTTTGTCACACTAATGCACTTGTTTTGTATCAAAATTTCTTTTTGATTGCTTGTTGAAGTTGGGTTCAGAACATGTTTAAACTCAAGTGATTTAAGTTTTCCTTGACCTAATTATTAAATATTAGTTATGTGTGGTTGGGGTTAACAATGAGTTATTGGATCAACCCATTCATATGTGTAGTGCTTCGAAAACGTATTTGGTTGAATAACCCACTAATCCTTATGTAGTTCCTAATTATGATACATCTTCATCTTATGTGTCTTATCTTAACTTGCATTTCCTGTGACACATTTGCATCTTTATCAAATGTCCCCTTACTATAACATTGTTTTCACTCTTCAAGTGATAAAAACACTTAGTTGCAGTAGCCTTGAAAACTATTGTGCTTTAATATACATTAGAGGTTACTATGCGCAAAAAATAAATAAATAAATATATATATGTATATATACATAGTTTTTGTCATCTGTTTTACCTCCTTTTCCACATGAATTGGTTGTTGTTGAGTTAACATCGTGTGGTTGTTCTGAGTTATGTTTCATCTTGTTTAGCATGCGTTAGAATTCCTTCTACTTGCCTATCAAGGATTAATTTGGTTCCCTGTTTCTCAATTGCCACATTTTGTCTCTTCATCTTGTTTATTAAGAATAGAGATTTTCTAATCATGATTTTTTATTTATTTATTAATTTTAGTTATTTTTCCTCAAAGCATGTTTACTTGACCTTACTCGTTTAAAATTTGACACCGTCATTTGTCAAAATAATCTTTTCATCCCTTGTTAACATTTTGAATGCTTGATATGTCCTTGATTAAAGTTTACATGCAGTGAGTTTTATTCTATTCTATTTATTTTCTAGGATACTTGGATTGTTTGTGTTTCAATTAGGTCTTTTATTCATATGCTAATTATATTTTTTTCTTTATTGTATGAAATCCTTGTTCGTGAGTCCATTGGGACTCCTCCACCTCTTTTTGCATTTTCCAATGAGCCATGGAGGCCCAACATCTCTTCCTCGAGTCAGCCCATCATTTACATGAACACAGAGATTGTCACAGGTGGAACACAAGAAGAAAAAAATAATGTGTATATAACAAGTATACAACAAATATACAATCAATATATACAGCAGTAAGAAAGGGCTAAAAAGGCCCAAAAAGTTGCAGCTGGGACATAAATGGGCTAAAGGCCCGAAACCCTTCAACTCTCTTCTTCTATATTAGTTTATCTACATTGTTGTATTTATTTGATTACTAACACTAACATTCTTTTTATTTTATTTTTAATCTAATTAAATTTCCCAAAAGTCAAACTATTTGTGTTAATCTTAGTGATTTTTAATGTTAAAGTTTCTTTTAGTAAAAATTTAATTTTTTGTGGAAATTTCTTTTAAAGTTTAGGCTGAAGTATTTTTCCTTGAAATAATTTATGAAATTTCCCTTATTTAACACTTAGTCAAATTTAATATAATTTAGAATTTAGCAATTCAATTTTCCCTTTACTTCTTTTTTGTCAAAATTAGACAAAATGTGGTTGGATTTTAAAATTCTTTAGAAATTCTTCTTCTTTTTGTTTTTTTTTTAAATATGCCTTAGATTTTTTTAAATGTTCTTTTAAATTAATTTTCAAAGTTAGCGACCATTTTGAATGATTAATTTCTTCTCAAAAAATAAAAATTGAACCTGTACCCAAGTCTTTGAAAATTTTAAGATTTTTTGTTAGGTCTTCAAATTTAAATTAGTTTTCTTAATTTTTCTTAAATTTTTTGAAAAATCAATTTTACTTAAATTAATTAAGTATTGAATTGATTTTTTCGAAAATAGCCATTTTTTTATAATTAACAAAAATGACGACTCTGCTGGGGACTTAATTAGGTTCTAACCTTTAGATTAAGACTATTTGGCTAACTATTCGGGTTGTAATAATTAATAATTTCCTTTAATTTCTTTATTTGCAACTTGTTTAAATTCTGAATTATTATACTTGTCATTCATATATTCCATTTCCGCCATTTGGTATTTTTCTTTACTTTTACAATTAAACGACGATTATGCAGGTTGTAGCCGCTTAGTCCAAATATTTCATCGGGGTACCCTGACGAAATGAGTTGACCGCGAGTGGTCAATGGTCGTTAACTTCCCCAGCCCAGGTAGTCTGTCTGGGTCACTGATCCACCTTCAAAATTTAACCCACTCTTAGTCCACCTAGAGTAGAGCAAAACCAAAACCTTATAGGATCATTTACCTAGGTTGACCCTATACCCAAGGGGTATTGGGCCCATTAGTAGTCCACCTTGAGTCCAAAGTGACCTCCGACCCAAATGGACGATCACGTTTGTATGTTTAAAATTTGAAGGTTGTATACGCTATTTAACGAACCATTGTCCCTCGGGGTTGAGTATTTAGTTTGCTATTGTTAAAGATAAAAGAAGGGTCATAAAAAACGTTGAGAAGTTCAAGAAATACACATTCGAAGGTTTAATTTAGTATTTGTACCCCTGTGCGGGATTGATTATTTATATCCCTTTTCCCTATTTTGTATCCCCATTCAATTTATTCATAAAATTTGTAATATTTTTGGGGCAATGGAACGTATCAAATGGTGTAAACATCCTTCAAATCATTATGCCTACCCTTGACATAAAGAGTCATATATATATATTAGGACGCGTTATATTTCGTTTATATGTTGAATGTTATATAACTTGTTTTATTCATATTGTTTGTCTTATGTGTTTAAATACATACGTTTTGTTTCAAATATGATTAGTCCATTATTTCATTCCTAAAGTCCTAGAACATACTAGGTATATAAACTCAAATTTTGTGTCTCTCTGAAATACTCTGAGTCAATTGTCAAAAATGCCTAAAAATCACTCCTTATGTTCAATTGGGTCATTATCAAATTCATTTTGACCTCGTTATTCATGAAAAAGAATATTTTTCATCTCAAAATAGCCAGAATTACCAGGTACTTCATCAGTTTCAAATCAAATTTTTAGAACACCATTATTCTCAATTGAACCTTTCAAAAACTAGTTTGCAAATATTCTATTCAAACCACGTAAGTTATTTATTTCAATACATTTAATGATCAAATTTTGTCCACTTGGTCATTCTTTTAGAACCTCCCATTCTTCAAATTTTGGACTAATCTATTTAGGAAAAACAAATGTTATTTGTTTACTTTGATTAATTATTACGATCAATCGACTAACTCTTTCACCTTTTTGAGTTTTTTCTTTTCTTTACAGAAGAGAGACTGATTTGTGTTGGTTATCAAATTTGCTCACTTCACCAAACACAAAGCATTTTTAAGTACCAGCTGGCAGAACATTCGTATTTTACACGATCTAAGGTCAAGGAAGTTGCTACAAACTAATCATTTCTTACTTGGACTACTAAAGAGACTCGTTCAAAAATGGACTCTGGGACAATCAAAACAGTTACTTTATCTGAACCGTTCCCCGCTATAGCTGTCGTGACCAATCTTGGTACCTCGACTAGAACTGAATCGCAATTGGAAGTTATTGCTCATCTAGAGAAACGACTCACTAAACTAAGTCTCATGGTGACACAATACCAAGTTGCTTTTCAGAACCTACCTTTCGAGGCCCGCCAAAAAGATCCTATGTTACCTCCGTTTTCAACCTCAAACGAGCTTGGTCAAGCAGATCCTTTTATCACTTCTCAACAAACTCAAAATGTTTCATTCACTTATCCAGCCCAGGATGCTCCTCTTGTGTACACCTGTACTCCTCCAAAATCTCTAATTGTGACACGTCATGCTTTACCAGTGTACACTTATGTTACCGCTCCACCTGTTACCAAGGGTTTTACCATCAAGGTGTTGATCACTATATTGAAATTAAAAATGATGCAAAAGCTGTTGATATTGAAATGATGAATAGGAAGATGAAAAGCTTAGAAGATGCTATGAGGGGTCTTCGTGGGCTTAGTGGCAATCAAAGTATGAAATATGAAGAGTTGTGCACATTTACTGATGTTGAGCTGCTATCTGGTTACAAGATTCCAAAATTTAAAAAGTTTAATGGATCATGAAATTCTTTCTTTCATTTGAAGCTCTACTGTGAAAAGTTGATTGGCATTGAAAATAATGAAGGAATAAGAATCAAATTATTCAATCAGAGTTTGTCTGGAAGAGCTTTTGAATGGTACTCCAAGCAAGATGTGACTAAATGGCATACTTGGGATGATTCGATGAATGCTTTTGTGAATCACTACAAGTTTCATGTTGAGATCACTCCTGACAGAATCTTCATTACAAAGTTAAAGCAAAAGTCAACAGAATGCTTCCAAGAATATGTCATACGTTGGAGAGAAGAGGCATCCAGGGTACATCCACCTATGAAAGAAACAAAGATGATCTCCTACTTCATTCAAGCTCAAGAATCAGAATACTATGAACGGATGGTGACAATGGGTGGAAAGACACTTGCTGAAGTTATAAAAGCTGGAGAGATGATTGAGGATGGTGTTAAGACTGGCTAGAGCTTTCTAAATTAGTTCATTTGGAAATGAAAAGAGGAAGGAGAAAGAAGTTATGTCAATAATGACTCGTGGATCTACCTCGTATAATCGAGTACCACCTCCAAGCTATCCCACTTCACAATACCCCATCTACAATGCACAAGCAACATATCATGCTCCACGACCGATGCAAAATAATGCACCTCATCCAAATTTTGAGAGAAAATCCCCTCGAGTCTTTACTCCATTGGTAGAATCATTAACTGCTCTTTTTGAGAGGTTGAAGGCAGCAGGAATACTCTACCCAATAGAAGCTAAGGTTCTGAATACTTCAGCAGATTAATATGACCCAAATAAGCGTTGTGCTTATCACTCAGGAGTTACTGGATATGATACCGAGAAGTGTATTATCCTTAAGCACAAGATTCAAGATCTGATTGACCAAAAGATAGTTACACTTGCAGAAGCTCTAGTTAATGTGAAAAACAACCCACTTCCTGAACACAATAAGTAGTTAGTGGCATAATCAGTTACAGAGAAGAATGAAATTTTCTAGAAGTCGTGCTTTTGGTATCTATTTGTCTTACATTTGAAGTTTAGTATTTCCTTTCCTTGTAATTACTGGCACGTTATGGTTTCATTTCCTTTGTAATGTTCTTCCTTTGTATGTGAACTACGTTCGACCTGATTTCCCTAGTGGAATACATAGGCGGCGTTCATCGACTTAAATCATGTTATCTAAAAAATCTTTTGTGTTGGAACTATATTTGCCTTGATTCCTGCCTCAATGGGATACGTAGGCGCCATACCGGCTCAGTCATATGCCCCATATGATTTTCATTCCTCCTTACAATGAAACTGGGATAGAATTTTGAAAGGATCTCAAAATTCCTAAGAAGAGGACTTTCTCCAACAAGTCAAAATTATAGTTACATTCAAGTTACAACTGGGTAGAGTTTTTGAAGTTCTCTCAAAAAATTAATTGGAAACTATGAGAAAGTTAAAATTTCTTTTGTGTTCTAAACTAGGGTAGAGTTTTTGAGGAGGAACCTCAAAATTTCCATCAAGCCTACATTTCAAGACTAACTCAGTATGCAAATCAGATGGCAAACAAGTATCAAAACGGCAAGGCAGAACCAACATGGATCAGTCTCTCAAAACTAAGAATTTTTCTTTGGGTGCAGGAACTATAAAGACATGAGGCATCATTAGACCTACAAAGGCCTCGTCATGATTCAGATGATTTCTACTCATTTCTTGAATTCATTCTCATTATTCTATTCATTTTCTTATGGTGATTTATAACATATTTTTTTAATATTGCAGATAAGATGGCCCAACACAACGACCAAGATTACGAGATTTCACCAAGGTCGATACAAGTTGAACAACTCCATCTTTCAACTTATCTTTTATTATGTTATCTCTTTTGACAAGTTAACTTTGTTACTACTTTGATTTAAACTCCATATCTATCGTCGCTAGAATAGAAAATATTTTTGAAAGATCATTTTAAATTTTGAAGAATCAAGCTAGATATTAACAGGAAGAAGGACACAAATTAATCTTTTAAAGATGTTATTACATATGCTAAAGAGTTTCGGTGCAAGAAATTCAATTTAACAATCCATCTATTATTTTTATTTTATCTTGAAAAATCTAGTCCTCCGTTATTTAAATTTTCTTGCCTTTTGGTGGCAAATTTTATGTTCTCTGCAGATTCTATTAAGTTCCAAAATACGGAGAGTCACTTCCTTCAACGTAATATTAATTTATTATTGAACTATCACCTCCTTCAGCATGACACATTAATTTATTATTGGGTCATTACCTCCTTCAGCGTGACATATTATTATTGGATTGTCACCTCCTTCAGCGTGATGGATTATTTTATTATTGAATCGTCACCTCCTTCAGCTTGATATATTATTTTATTATTGGGTCGTCACCTCCTTCAGCATGACATATTATTTTATTATTGGATTATCACCTCCTTCAGAGTAACGTATTATTTTATTATTGGATCGTCACCTCCTTCAGTGTGACACGTTAATTTATTATTGGATCATCACCTCCTTCAGCGTGATATATTATTTTATTATTGGATCATCACCTCCTTCAGCGTGACATATTATTTTATTATTGGATCGTCATCTACTTCAGTGTGACATATTATTTTATTATTGGATCGTCACCTCCTTCAGCGTGACATGTTATTTTGTTATTGGATCGTCACCTCCTTTAGCATGACATATATTCTATTATTGGATTGTCACCTCCTTCAGCATGACACGTTACAATTATTATTGGATCGTCACCTCCTTCAGTATGACACGTTAAATTTATCATTGGATCGTCATCTTCTTCAGAATGACATGTTAAACCAGGTTCACACAAATTATATTCATATTTATGTTTCATTTATTACTAACAAGTTTTATCTCAGTCTTTGTCGAGAGCATCCAAAAGGATGAATTCTCAAACAAACCATAGGTATGGACGTCATCAAATAGGACGCAACACAAAGTGGAACTTTTTCTCAGCAGCGAACTGGGACATAACCGTGCATATGCCATGAATGAAGATCAAGAACATGGGTAATGGAATTCAAAATTAAATTCTCAATTTGAAAGACAATTGATCATAAAACATGTAGAAATTCATAAATAAGGTATAATGCAAGTTACTCATGCTTAATTGAATCATGAAAAGGGACATGCAAGTTGATCAATAAGGGTTTCAATGAACATTCATGAATCCAAGCTTAAAATCATGCTTAAATCACCTAAAAACTATTGCACACAATTCCCAACACTAATCTACAACAATAATGGAAGAACCCATAACTTAATTGAAAGCTTAAAATCAAATTTA
>JBCEWC010008686.1:0-19657 GCA_038996855.1 Solanum aculeatissimum | reverse complement strand
AATGGATGAATGAGGGTTTAGGGAATGTTTTAGGGGTTTAGGAGACCTTAGGGGACCAAAAGGGGGCTTAGGGAAATATTAAATCACGAAAATACCATCAATAAAATGGAACTTTTAACTGTCCACAGTGCCCAAACAGCAGCTACAGTGCCGTCAACAGGCACACGAGCCGTTCAACTGGCCGTCCAACCTCACTTAGCCATTTCTTCAGCGCGAACTTTTGGAGGACTTTTTGTTACACTTCACGAACCAATAAATGGTCCGTTCAACTTGTGACTAGCCATGTAAGCCACCGTCCAACCATACTTAGACCAAAACTCATCAGCCTTGGCTTGGCCAAGCCACTGCCTCACTTCACGAGTCAGTGCACGAGCCGTTTAGCTCCAAATAGACCGTCCAAGGTCTCGTTGACTTGGACTTGTCTTAGGGGTAGTTACAGGCCACCCTAAGCTCACTTTTACACCTCAAGGAACCCTAGACGTACCGTGCAAAGTTTCACGGTCTGTGCCAATGTCCTTGGCTATTTTTCTGAGCCTATCTCCAATGACTTCCTAATTTTAGACAGTCTCACTGTTTGGGCCATATCTCCCTCACCCGAACTCCAAATGGAGTGAACCCACTTGTGTTGCAAATCTAACTCAAAGAGATTCAATTTGATATGTGGTAGCCCACATAGTGCATCCTACATCAAAAGTTATGACTGTTTAAAGTATGCTGCGAAAATTGTCCCTCTAGGCCACTTACTAGCCCAAATTGCATTCGGCCACTTAAACTCAACCCGTGGCCACCAAAACTCAACCATGGCTTTTAGTAAATCATAGAATTCCAACCATAAGTAGATTTTGAAAATTTTCAGGTTGTTACACCTGGGTCCTTCCGTATGGCACTGTGTTTCTGGGGTTAGTCCATTTCATTAATGGTAATTTCGTAATTTGGCCTAATCCTAAGACTTTTTTAACTTCCCTAAACCCCTAAATTCAAACCCTAATCTTATTTAACTCATCAAAACACTCTTGAATGCTCTCTAAAATTTCTTGAATTCTCTTGACATCCATTGTTGAAAGCTTGAAGAAAGTTGGGGAAGATCACCTTGCTTGCTTGATTCTTCAATTCTTTTGGTTAATCTCTAGGTATGTGGGTTTGATTCATGGATTTTCTTTTCATCCATGAAGACCCAAGAACCCTACTCTTTAATTTATGATTTTAAGTTTCTTTAAGTTATGAGTTCTTCAAATTTTGAAGTATTTAATTGATTGGAATTATGTGTAGTAGAAATTAGGTGATTTAATGGTGATTTAAGTTTGAATTTTATGAATGTTCATGGAAATTCTTGAAGGATCAAGGTGCATGTCCCTTAATGAGTTCTCCCCTTCAAGTTGCTCGGCATAAGTCATGAGTTGAGACAAATCCATATCTCCTATATGCATGGCGGTGCAACATTCTTAATTTATCAAGTTGGATACTCCCGACACAAACTTGTACATTCTTGCCCTAGGATCGGCGACCAAGTGAGGAGCATATTTTGAGAGATTGTTAAATTTAAGGGAATACTCCCTAACACTCAAAGAACCTTGATTAAGGTTCATAAACTCCATCATCTTCACCTCCCTTAGTTCAATGGGAAAGAAACGATTGAGAAAGGCAGCCTTGAATTCTTCCACAGAGATAGGCTCTCCATTCTCTCTTTCACCCTCTCATTGAACAAACCACAATTGAGCAAGTCCCTTTAGCTGATAGGCCTCTAGTTCCACTTTCTCCTCTGAGCTTACCCCCATGATATCAAGAATTTTGTACACCTCATCGATGAATTCTTGGGGGTCTTCTTCAACTTTGGATCCATAGAACTCCAGAGGATTCATCTTTATGAAATCCCTCACCTTTGAGGCGGGGGTAGAAGCAGGAGGAGCTTGAACTCATTGGTTGTCCATGGCCTTTGCCAATAAGGTGACCACATTTCGGTATTCGGCATAAGTGACCCCTTCTTCTTCTTGGCGAGCTTGTGGGGTTGGAAGGGTCGATTCACCCTTGGGAGTGGGAGCTCATTGGGCCATTCTTCTAGGTGGCATGATATAGAAGAGCAAAAGTTCACCCATTAGAGATAGGAAACCTTAATTCAAATATAAAGCACGACACAGAGTATGAAAAAGTGAATCATTTTCTAAAATGCCTTATAGCCCTTTATTCATAGTTGCAGCGCACTTCACAATCATGAACAAAACTCTACTTGACATGGTGTGTTGGATTATATAGGACCATTTACAAACCTAGTGCTCTGATACCAAACTTTTCATGACTCAAGTCTAGGGCTTAGGCATAACACGACGAATAAGGAACCTGAAGGTACCCCAAATAAGCCTCTTAAGCATACATGGCACATCCTTGGTTGCGAAAGCATAAATAAACAACAAATATATAATTTTTAAGGGAAGGGAGACTTTGGACTCAAGCTATGGGGATGATTTAAGGAAGAGGATTAGCATGAGCACATAGCAAATAATGTTTAAGGGCGAGTAAGTATGACTCACGCTATGGGGGTATTAGGGATTTAGGATTTCCATCTCATCAACAACACACAACATGCATCAACACAAAAAGGGGAATAAGGGACTAAGGGGAAGTCTCAAATAATACATACATGTAATAAGAGTTGAGCTCATAGCATACATATCCATATATCCAATAACACCTCTAATATGAATGGAACGGGGGCCAAGACATCTCCCAGGCTCACCTTCAAAGATAATATCCATAAATAGACAAGTCTTACTAAAGCATGAAAGTAAATGGCTATTATCCCTGTAGTGGAGGACTCACCAAAAGCAAGCTTCAACCAAACTATCTAGCCACGTAGAGGAGGAGGATGAATACGAGCTTTGATCCCTACATGGTTAGATCATGTAGGCAAAAAGTATACGTTAGTACTTGGAATGTACTAAGTATGCGGAGCGCAATGCAATAAAGAACATAAGTCATAATTAAAGAATATGCATAATCATAGTTAACGGATTTAAGCTCAATATGTCATGAATGCTCAATGCCATAGTCAAAACATGCATAAGGAAACATCAAGTCAAATAGCATGTCATACATAGATGGGAAGGGATCATAACCAACATGTAAGACCAAGCGAGCTACTACTTGAAATCCCAATGTTCACTCCACACCAGAGAAGGAATGGTCTAGTTTGCCAAGGTAAACCAAATATTTACCTTACGAGAACTCCTTCATTTTCGAGAATGCTTCATAAATACCTTACAAGAATACTGCCCTTTTCGATTAACATATGATAAGAACCTTATGGGAACACCACCATTTTCAGTATTTAATTAACATGTGTCATACAGGAACACCACCCTTTTTAGTCAATCATGCTACTCAAGCTATATGGATCCACTAGCTAATTCACAAACCTATGGTGGCAATATAGTTATGGGACAATGGTTATCTACCAGGGTCCTCTTGGTGCTAGGTCACAATCCTAAAGAATACTCAAATCATACTTATAATCATAATACGCAAAGCATCATAATATCGTAATATCTTCATAGAGTATCTCTTCAAAACCCAAGCTTCATAATATCAAAATAGGGCTTCATATTATTCATAATTTTTCACAATGTTCTCATATCTCATAGCACACATAATAGCCCTTCCAATTCATAACATTCATGATTTACATGTCTTGTCGTAAGACTCTCATCAACATAGAAGCTTGGTACATAATTTTAGTTAAACAAGGTGGGTATACACATATGCTCAAAATCATGCAAAAGTCAAGATTTAGGACATGAGAAAAGTAAATAAGGTCCTTTCTAAATCATTCATAGTAACCCACCATAACAAAATAAAGCTTAGTTAGAGCTTTCTTAACCCTCATAAAAATCCATAAATTCACATGGAATTTCAATGCAATACGATGTACAAAGGTAGAATACCATAAATCTCTTCATAATGTCATCATATAAAATAGTTCATAAGCTTTAATAATTTTCCATAACTTGAAAATAGATGAGGAAGAAGAATGGTTGAGCTTTGTGGAGGGAAGGTCCCCACAAATCAAAATCCACATACCTTGGTGTGATTTAATGGAAGAAATTTGACTTTGAAAGTGAAGAATCTGAACCTAGATTATACCTTCTCTTGAAAGACTTGAAGAACTTGGGAGGGGTTTAGACTTAGGAATATATTGAATGGAGGAGAATGAAGTAGATTGGGGTTGTATAGGCATGGAAAGGGGTCCTTTGGGGGTTTAAACGATGTAGCTTGGACTTAGGAAATTAGAAAAGGTTGAATTTTCCCTTCCTAAAAACCTATCGGACACGACCACGAGACTCCGATTACGGGTTGTGGTCCAGTCACGGGTCGTGGAAGGGGGGTCTCATCTGGTAACATTTTGAACCCTCAAAAACCTTCTCTGAACCTCAACATATGACAGGACTTATGACTCGTAAGTCAAGGTATGAGTCGTCTGGTATCTCGTATGTCCAACTTCACAAATCAACATTTTCACCAAATCTGGCCCTCATTCAACAAGCACAGGTTACAGCTCGTAGTCCCCTTCGTAAACCCACTGATACTTGAAAATTTTCTAGATTTTATTTCTTAGGCATTTTTACACCTTCCAACATATGGGGCTTAAAATGGCCTGAATTCCAGCATCCCCATCTACTATATAATACTTACCAGAAGGACTAGTGACTATTAGTTGTTTTACCTAAGAAAACTCGAGCTTGCAAGTGAACGCATCACATATATCTTGATAGTTCAATAATACAGTGAGTCAGATTCTTATTATATGCTAACATAGGTGAAATCACCCAACTACCTCCATAGTTGATGACAATATTAGCTTCATCAACCATCCTACAAAATTATATCAAAGAAAATAAAAAATAATAAAAAGTCGTAGCAAAATTAGGGACCACATCAAACAGAACGCATTAAAAGCTACAAAAATGCAATAAACTATATCCTAAAAGACAAGACTCATTAGCGACACTACCAAAAGACAAACAAAATTATTAAGATTTAAAAGAATAAAAGGTACATCCTTTAACATTAAACAATAGATTTCTTCTGATTTTGGTAGACCCACATATGCTTTTATTAGTTCGAGTATGGAAGATAACCCTAATCTAAATGGATCCGTAACTAATTTCAATACTTAAATCCTTACCTTGATCGATATATGACCCTCTTCCTTTAGGTTGTATTCCATAAAATCAAATATTATATGGAACCTAGCGCAGCTTAGAAGAAGAAATGATCGGACCGACAAATTTGAGGTCTGATTAGGGCTTTAAAAATGGGTTAAAAGGGATAGTTCTTGGGTCGGGTATTATTCACGGATCGGGTTATATTTTTGGTGTGTGTATTTTATGTGAAATATGTAAATGCCATGTGAATCTTTAAGTTGATGTGGCAATTGGTTTTATATTTAAAGGGCAAGGTAAAATTCCAGTAAAGCAAATAACGGACAAAAGGGTATAGAAGAGCCAATAGTTGGATGACAAGGGCATGAGAGGGTTGAACTTCAAACGGAGGGTATATGTAGACATTTTTGGAAAGTTAAGGAGCATATTTGAGCCTTTTTCTTTTTTTAATTTATCAAAATCTTTTTTTAATTATCGATTTTTTTATTTGTAAAACCTACATATCCTAAGAGTTCTAAAGCAGCGAAAGAGTAGAGATTTTTCTTTTTTAACTTTTATTTTAGGTCAGAACACATTAATTTATCTAAAAAAACTAGCAAATTGGTGGCCAGTGGGTTTTACATCTCGCGGACCGAAGAACTGTGGAAAAATGATTGATCCACTTGCAAAAGATATAATATATAAATTTGTATTTGATATTTTATACGAATAGAGGATCTATGCAAAAGATACAAGGTTTGTCCGAACCCCTGTGCAATACAGTAGCTCCGCCTCTGTATGAGAGTTGTATCTATAATTTTTCTGCCCTGTATAAAGGTCATCAGATGCTTGTTGACCAACCACCTTTTTCAATTTCTCTGCCAAGAGTTTTGCAACACCTTGTAAACATTACCAATGAGACTTGTAGCCTGAAATCTCTTAACTTAATAGCCCTTGTTTTCTTTTGGATGAACGACCACCTAGGCAGCATTAAGACTTTCTTCAAATTCTTGTTTCTCATGAAAGTGTCTCACTGCATTCATGGAATCTTCTTTTAGTATTTCCCAAAACTTCTAAAAGAAAGAACTTCTCCAAAATAAAAAACTCATGGGAAACCCATTTGGACCTGGGACCTTATCACAGACACAAAGTTTCATACAATTATACACTTCATCTTCATCAAACTACCTTTATAGACACTCGTTTTCTTCTTTATTGGTGCTTTCAACCCTCTGCAGCTTAAAACCAGGTCTCCATAGTTCAGTTCCTTTGTATAAGTTTTGATAAAAATTGATAATAGCCTCTTTGATGCCTAGATCAATAACTGAGTTCCCCTCCACCATCAAAGAATCTATAGTGTTGAATATCTTATGAGTTGTGGGAATCCTATGAAAGTGTTTGGTGTTTTTATCCCTTTGTTTGAGCCATTGTACACTATATCTCTGCCTCCAAGGCCCAAGCGATTTCTTCACTTTTGGTTACCTCCTAAAATTCCATGGATAGATCAATTTTTGAAGTGTAATTGAAAAGAAGTGTATGTCTTATTCCAATAGATAAGCAAGATATAAATACAATACATTAGGTGCTAATTTAGGAAAGAAAATAAAGAGGGATTCCTACTAATCTCCTACAAATTTGTTAGCTAATAAAGAGGGATGCCTATGTATGTTAATAAAAATGATGTCTATATACATTTTATAACACTCCCCCTCAAGTTGGAGCATAGATATTGATCATGCCCAACTTATTGCAAAGATAATCAACTCGAGTTCCATTCACTGCCTTTGTAATCAAATTAGCTAGTTGCTCTCCTCTCTTCACATAGCTAGTAGAAATCAAGTTTTTTTGAATCTTTTCACGAATAAAGTGACAATAAACTTCAATATGTTTAGTTTTTTCATGATACACTGGGCTTGAGGAAATATGAATAGCAGCTTGATTATCATACCAAAATTTTGCTGACATATGATGCTTCAACCTAATTTTAGTTAAAAGATGATGTATCCACATGGTTTCACATACATAGACTGTGACATAACCCTATACTCAAATTCTGCACTAGATAAACATACAACACTTTGCTTCTTACTCCTTCATGCTACCAAGTTTCCTCCAACAAATACACAATAGCATATAGTAAATTTTCTGTTAATTTTGAAACCAGCCCAATCAACATCTGCAAAATACTTAATACAAGTGTGGTTGTGATTGTTATACAGTATGTCAAGTCCGGGAGCTCTTTTTAAATAATATAGAATCTATTCCAAAGTTGCCCATTATTTCACCATAGGTGCAGAGATGAACTGACTAAAAGCACTTACCGCAAAAGTAATATTTAGATGAGTCACTGTGAGGTAGTTTAACTTCCAAATATCCTCCTATATCTTTTTGGATTATCAAAAAGCTCGCCATCATCTTCCATAAGATGTAAAATGGGAAACATTGGAGTACTATAACGTTTGGCTGCCAATTTTTTAATTTCTGCAAGTAGGTCAAGAATACACTTTCTTTGAGATGAAGAATTCCCATCTCGCTTCTATTTACTTTTACTCCCAAAAAATATTTCAATTGGCTTAAGTCTTTCGTATGAAACCTAGTATGCAAGAAAGACTTAGGGAAGATATCTCCTCAAAATCACCTTCTATGATGACAATGTCATCAATATATATAACAAGAAGGATATTGTCAACTGTAGATAGTTGATAGAAGACTGAGCAATCACATTTGCTCATTTTCAGCCCAAACTCTTGAACTACCTCACTGAACTTGCCAAACCAAGCTCATGGACTCTACTTTAAGCCATATAAGGACTACTTCAAATGATAGACTTTCCTATACTTCCCCTGAACAATAAAATTGAGTGGTTGCTCCATATACACTTCCTCTTGAAAATTACCATAAAGGAATGTATTATTGATATCTAGCTAATGTAAAGGTCAATTCTCAAAAGCAGCTAGAAAAATGAACAAGTGTACAAAAATGAGTTTGTAACCAGAGAAAAGGTGTCTAAATACTCCACCCCATAAGTCTGAGCATATCCTTTAGCCATAAGCCTGGCCTAAAGTCTTTCCGCTGAACTATATGGATTACCTTTAACTTGAACACCCTCTTACATCGTATTAGTTTCTTTCCATTTGGTAAATACACCAAGTCTCGTATGTGATTTTCCTTTAATGCATATATTTCCTCAAGCATCACATTTGACCATCCAGGATGATGCAAAGCCTTTCACACTTTTGAGCACATAAACAGAGTCTAAAGAAGCAATCAAGGATCTAGATGTAGAAGATAAGTTATCATAGGAACCAAAGTTAGCAATGGAATATGTGGATTTGCAAGTCCGTGTACCTTTATGAAGAGCAATACGGAGGTCAAGATTTTCTGGAGGATCTGATGGAGAATGATCAGTAGAGGGGGAACTAGTGCAGGGCATGTATAATCAGTCCTTCATCTCTTCGAATAAACTTGAATAACAGGCAGTCTTGCTCAACATATGTTGAAGGCGGTGTAGTCTTTAAAAATATCACATCATTTGACACTAGGTATTTATCAAGTTTAGTAGAATTAACATTGATACCCCTTTTGAAGACAAGAAAATACACTTCAATGCTTTAGGGTCCAACTTAGTAACATATGGTCGTACATCTTGAGCATAACATGTGCTTCTAAATACTTTTGGTTCCATCAAAAATAATGTGTTATTTGAAGAAAGAGCATTATAAGGTATATTACCAACAAACACTGTCTGTGACATGCGATTAATTAGAAAACAAACCATAGAGGCTACATCAGCCCAAAACTATTTAGAAACTTTTATTTAGAACAAAAGTGATCGGGTTGTCTCAAGTAGATGTCTATTCTACCTCTCAACAACTCCATTTTGAAGTGTATCAACACGTGATGACTGACAGAGAATATAGTGTTGTCTTATGTAGGATTGAAACAACTCTGACATGTATTCTTTTGCATTATCACTCTTTAAAATACACACTGAAGCATTGAATTGAGTTTTGACTTCAACACAAAAGTGAGTAAACACTTTAGAGCGACTTTTCATAAAATAAATCCAAGTCATCTGAGAGAAATCATCCATAAAAGTAACAAAATATTTATATCCAGTTTTATAAACAACGGAACATAGTCCCCAAACATCATAATGAATTAACTCAAAAGCTAATCCAACTTGCTTATTAACCCTTAAAACTAATGTGATGTGGTGATGTTTTGAAAATCGGCATGATTCACGCTCCAAAGAAGGAACATTGTTTAAATTGGGGACAAAACTTCTTTAACAAAGGTAAAGAAGGATGTCCCAATCGACAATGCGCTTTAAATGGAGACATGACAATAGAGCAGGCAACAAATCAAGGCCATATTCATCAAGGATATATAGATCATCAATTACATATCCTTTACCAATAACCTTATACATCGCAAGATCATGAAACAAGCAATGATTAGGAAAGAAGAAATATAAAAGTTAAGATCTCTATTAAGTTTACTCATAGAAATCAAATTGAAGGCCAACTTTAGTAGATTTAATGCAAATGACAAGGTAATAGAGAAGGCTACTTTGATTGTCCCACATCCCAAAATATTACATGTTGACCCATCGATTACAGTAACAGGAGAGGGTGACCTATGTGATCGAAAGGTAGAAAATATATTAGGATTAACTGTCATGAAATTTGTAGCACCTGAAATCAATCACCAGTTGTTCGAAGAGGAGACCAGACATGTTTTTCTTGAATCAACAAGGGTAGCAACTGAAGTGAACTTTTTAAGAGATTCCTGATACCCAGAGAACTGTGCAAACTCATTCGCTGAAACTAAAATTATCTCACTCTTCTGGTTTGTAGCCATACTTCCTCCTTTTTAATTGTCAAGTTATATTTTCCAACTCAAATACCCAAAATATCAAAAGAGGCCAGCAAACGCAAACAACAAATATAATCCAATACTAAATCACCTCAATGAAAAACTTAAGAATAGCCAAGTTTCAGAAGGTTCCCAATAATATTAGATTCCAAGAAAATATTAGCAACCAATTCACCCTACAAAATATTGTAGCTGATGCTCAAAATAAAGAACAGCATCTACAAAATACTATTAATTCAATATCGAACAGAGCTCAATAATAGCAACAACACCAAACAAAAAACTAGATCTGAATCGCTGAAGTTACAGAGAAAAATATGATCCTGGAAGTAGTTTTCAAAAAAGAAAAATAGGAACCTAGAATTGATGAAGTGTTCTCCAAACAGTGTATCAACATCAAACAAAACTCAGGGTATGTTGAAATTGATGAGATGACACCAGATGTTGAATCCCTAAACAATTTGGATGGAGCATGTGATGGTACGTAACCAACATATGAGAGATGTAGGTGGTGTGTGGCCACTTGCTTTAGACCTTGAAGAAGTCTATTCTAGCTAGGAAGGATATCTGTCTCCTCCTAGCATGGAAGTGACACAAATTGACCACTTTGAAAGTGATCAATTCATAATTCGAGTCAATTTCTCTAAGACAGCAAAACAAGATCGAGCTATCTTTTTTAAACTGAGCCAAAATAGGATCAAAGAGCCTATAGACTCTAATACCATATAATCAAATAGAAGTTTGTCTTATTCCAATAGGTAAGCAAGATATAAATACAATACATTAGGTGCTAAAAGAAAATAAAGAGGAATTCCTACAAATCTCTGACAAATCTTCTAGCTAGTTATAAGGGATACCTACAGAGTTGTTAGCTAATTATGTCTATGTACATTACTAAGAATGATGGCTATATATATTTTGTAACATGAAGCAATTTATCCTCTGAAAACATCCTCAACTCATGTATCTTCTCTAGTTCAGCCAGCTGATTAAGAATTTCCTTCTCCTTTTGTTTCCAGTTGTTTTTTTTAATTTTTCAGATCCCATTCCTTTAGCTTTACTTTAAGCATCTTCAATTTTGAGGGTAGGACAAAAGAACTTGTGCCATTAATATTGAAGGATGTCCACCACTCTCCACAAGAAAGCAAAACCCTCTACCCTCATCCACCATTTCTCATATTTGAAATAACATTTATTCAGGTTCAGCTCTCCACAAGAAAGCAAAATAGGATTGTGTTCTGACCTTATTCTAGGTAACAATTCTATCTGATCTGAGCAAAAGTCTCCTCCCATTGAGCAGAAATAGGAATCTGGCAATCCTTGAGGCAGATGCCACTATCTCCTCTTCTCCAAATGAAGGATCCTCCAACCAGAGTTGGTATGTCAAATAGGAATTTGGCATTACCAAATAATATGGATCAAAATATTCCATACCATTTATCCATTTTGTGAACTCAGTCATGGCCCCTGTTGTTCTATGGCATTCTGTTCATTCATTTGGTATTTTGCGACAGTGAAATCTCCACAAGTCACCCAAGGGCCATTACATAAGTCTTTGATGGAAGATAACTCCTGGCAAAGCTCTCTCCTGATCACTGTATCACATGCTGCATACATAACACAAAGAAACTCGGTAAAGACATGATTAATCCATTTAAATTCAACAGTCACCATTTGGTTAGCAGCTTTCACCAATTCCCCTTTCCAGAATCTCTTCTCATCCCACATCACTACAATACCTCCATTTCGTACAACTACAATTAAGTGACATTCCTCATCCATCTGTTGTACCAGAGTTGTTTCAATAACCGTACCTCTGCCCCTGTTATCTACTCTCTAATAGTACATAAATATCAGCCACCCATTGTTGGATTAACCTTCTAATCAATCTCGTTTTATTGTTACTATTCTCCCCTCATATTCTATGAAAAAAATTTAACTTTCATTGAGAATTTCTAGTTGTTGTCCTCCCACTATTCCTAGGTTCCCCCTCTTAGACTTTTACATGGAACTCCAGGTTCCTAACCTCCTTAGGAATTGAGCTCTCACCACCATTTTCCAATATTTCAACATTCGTTTACCTCAGTTCTCCTATTTTCTGATCAATTCTCACCCATAAAGAGGCTCTATCTTCAATTGCTTGCTACAATAGATTATTTTTTTATATGGAGAGTCAAAGGATTATCGAACTTAGCCATCTGCCTTTTAGAGCAATCCCCCTGATGCAATTCATTATTGTAATTGTCCTCCAAAAATTTCACTGGCAAACTCTTCTTCATATCTAATTACAAGCGTCTGAGATTTTATTGCCCAGAGCCCCTGCCTCCCCTGAGAATTCCTGAACTTTGAGCGAAGGAAGTTCCGACAACCACAAACCATCTCCCATCTGTTTCCCTGAGAGTGACAAACTTCCAGAATGGAAAGAATTCCTACTGTACCACAAAAGGTTCCGTAACAACTTTTGAAGAGAAGGTCTGGATTCGGTCCCTTATTACTTAAATATTTGATATTTCAGAAAATAGTATATTCTCTCGTTACCATGTTTCTTTATTTTATTTTGACCATGATATATGGGTCAATTTGCCCACATCTTAACTAATTTCAATGGGTACCGGTTACCTTTCACAAACACAAGTACGGGGTAACTCTGTCCATCAAGACTTGGAAAATGGGAAGAAATCGCCTAGTATTTTGTATCTCTCGGGATTTGAACCTGAGACTTTATGACTATCCCTAATTCACTGATCACTAGTTTCTTATAAGGAGGAAACGAAAGGCTAGTTATTAGGTATGAAACAAAGTACGACTATAATAAATCTTAGAGCGGTGAGGAGCATCCCCATCCCATATGATATCCTTTGGGCTTTCCCTTACCTAAAATCCTAGATGTGCTAACTACTGACACATGAACCTGGTTATTGGTTTGATCAGTTTGTGGACAAGTCAAGTAAGGAAATGTCTGTTCATTTTGTCTAGAAATATTATTTTCGATCCATCTATCAATTGAACCAGGTTCTGGGCTCTCTTTTGGGATTTAAGATAAGACATCAGAAACTTCAATATTGAAAACCATAAAGCTATAAGCAATATAATGAAGTAGGACACAAGAACTTTCTTAGGAATGAAACAACAACTTATTTCCCGTCACAGAAAGAAAATAATTTTATGTTTCTCTCATCTTATAGAAAAAAGAAAAAGATGAACACAAGCATTATAAAACATTAGTTTCAACTCACAGAAAGTTCCTCCTTTTAAGCACGCCCATCATAATCCGGATTTCAAATTTCTTCTCGTACTAATTTTCTTGCCTGAATTCATATCCCATGGCATCCTTGCCATCATGGAACAGTAGATATAAATAGAGGCATATTGTCATGGAAAATCACTTATATATAAGCAAAGTAACTGCATTTATTATATTGCCACCATAAAACATTACTATACAGTGTTATCCTTCCAAATATACGACTAACAATAAACAAATCAAACATCATATAGCTAATTGATTACATAAAACATGTCACTGGTGTGCATCCATATTTTTATGGAAGGGCAATGAAGTAACTCGAAAATAAGAAATGCACCCATAACATCAACCAGCCAAACCACGTGGATATTCAATAAGCCTACTTTTTTCGATTAGTAAATTTTATTAACAAAAGCAGCACTAAGATGGTGCAAGAACTGTAGAACACGTATGACTATAGCTCTTTTCTGCTCCAAGGAGTCAGTACAGTCCAAAAGAGAGGCGAAGTGATTTGCATGTTTCATCTACAGTTTTCTAAAAGCCCAGTTTTGTTGAGAGAACAAATTGACTTCATTGAAGAAAACCAGCTATTGAGGAAATACGGCTTCCAACTAGTTAGTTACGAAGGTCAAGAATAAAGTAGAGTAATTTAGACGTGTACTGACTCAATATCACTCCGAAAACAACCTCTCTATCTCTATGAAGTAGTGGTAAGGTCAACGTATTTTTCCCTCCCAAACCCCACTTGTGGGATTCCATTGGGTATGTTGTTGTTTTGCTGACGCAACATCGCCTGTTTAAATGGTCTATACAATCTAAAACAGTAGAGTCGAGTAAGAAAATGATAAAACTGCCCACTTTCTAAGATGCGTCTCTTTTGCCCATAATATAAGTACTCAACACAAGACCATAATATCCTCAAGAATTGTTTATAAATTTCTTAAATTTATGTCTTGAAAAATTCATATTTATATCTTAAAAAATTCATGGTCAAGCCGACACCACTAACCCTTGGTAGGGGTATGTTGGTATGTTATTGTTCTTCCTTTCTTTTTTAAGGACGTGTGTTACCAACTACAAGTCTTTCTTAAAATTAGTAATAAAAGAACAATTATTAGTCTTTTTAATATAGTAAAAGTACTGATAAGTATAGAGCAGTCTACCAAACAACATTCTCAGGATCCAAATCTTGGAAATCTTTATTTATTAATACCAGAGCCGAAATGTGATATATAGATGCTCGAAATGTTGCACTAATCTTATCATCAGCTCTGATGCCATGTAAAAAAATTCTTATCATTTATTCTCTGGATACTATCTTCTCATTTATTTCTACATGGCCACATCCTTAGTCATCACTTCACGTGTTATCACTTCATGTGATGCATAACAGCATAAATGATCGAGAGCATATTCGGGATAAATCATTACATCATACAGGAATGGTAAGCTTTAAATCTTAACTCTTCAATCTTTTCATTTTCACCCAAGGAAGGTGTCGCAGAGACTTGCAAGACTTGAATAGAAAAATAATCTGTAAACTATGAAAGAGAATATATGGAGAATAACTTGTTATATTAATCCAAGAGGTAAGCAATATAAATATAAGTACATGAGGTTCTAGCCAAGGAAAGAAATAAAAGAATCCTTCGGGGTGGCCTAGTGGTTTGGGCTTGGGACTTTCATGTTAGAGGTCTCAAGTTCGAAACCCCTTGACAGCAAAAGCAAGGGGTTTGCCTTTTGGGTCGAGCTCATCGCACTGGGCTTGCTTAGAACTGGTTACCTTTCCTGTGTGGTTTGTGAGCTATGCGTAGGAGCGGAGGTTTTACTCTGCACCTAAAGGGTAGCAGTTGTGGGGCCTATATATTGCCCAGCTTGTTACAAAGATAATCAATTCAAATGTCATTTAAGGTGTTTGTGAACAAATTAGCTAGTTGCTCTCCAAAATCAAATTCTCCTAAATCTTCTCACAAATAAAATGACAATCAACTTAAACATTTTTTGTTCTTTCATGATACACTGGATTTGAGAAAATATGGAGCACAACTTGATTATCACACCAGAGTTTTGATGGAGTAGAATGCTTCATCCCAATTTTATTTAAAAGATGATGTATCCATATAATCGGAAATATGGAGCACAACTTGATTATCACACCAGAGTTCTAATGGAGTAGAATGCTTCATCCCAATTTTATTTTATTTAAAAGATTATTTATCTATATAATCTCACATGTAGACTGTGACATGGCCCTATACTCAAATTTTGCACTAGATCGAGATATAACATTTGCTTCTTACTACTCCATGATACTAGGTTCCCTCCAAGGAAAACACAATACCCTGTAGTAGATCTCCTATTAATTTTGGATCCAGCCCAGTCAGCATCTACAAAACACTCAACACGTGTATGATCATGATTACTATACAATATGCCAAGTCAAGAAGCTCCTTTCAAGTAACATAAAATCTACTCTAAAGCTTCCTAATATTTGACTGTATGTGCATACATGAACTGTTAATAACACTTACTATAAAAGAAATATCAAATCAAGTCACAACAAGATAATTTAACTTCCCAACTAATCTTCTATATCTCTCTAGATTATCAAACGGGTTTCCCATTGTCTTTCACAAGATGCACATTGAAAATCATTGAGGTATTGCAAGGTTTGACTGCTAACTTTCCAAGTCTTCAAGTAGATCAAGGATATACTTTCTCTGAGATAGAAAAATTTTCTTCTCGTTTCTGTTTACTTCTGTTCCCAAAAAGTATTTCAGTTTGCCCAAGTCCTTTGTATGAAACCTAGTGTGCAGGAATGACTTAAGGGAAGAGATCCCAGCATAATCACTTCTTGTGATAACAATGTCATAAACATATAAAACAAGAAGGACAATGTCAATTGTTGATTGCCGATAGAATTATATTATTGTAGGCTTTGATAATGGAATTTTGGATTGGATAATTATAAATATTGTGAATTCTTGACTTATGAAATAATTGTGGATTTATGATACTCTTGAATTTATGGAATTATCTAGTAATGATTATTGAACATATGATCTCTATAGACATCTTGCACATTGTTATGCTTATGAGATGATTATTATGATATGTTGACATATATTGCTTGATGATCCATTGATGATGAAAAGTTGAAGAGAAATGGTTTCAGCTAGAGTTTGTACTAATGTTGAGATTGTAATGATAGTGAAACTGTATACATTGTATTCACATGTTATTTATGCATTGATACTTGTGATGGATATGGCTGAGAGATATGTAAGGTAACATGTGGATTGGTGGTCAACATCTCTACCAATCGATGATTAGCTGAGATTTTGATCGGTGTGCCAAGGTAATATTTTGACGGATGATATGATCAAGGTTTCTACTGGTCGAGTGAGCATTGGCGGAGTTTTCTATTGGTCGGGTGAGCATTGGTTGAGGTCTTTGCCGGCAATGTTCATGGATACATGGTTCATGTGAGATCCACATGGGTTCCGTTCTGATACGATCATCGGATGTGTATTGTAGAACAAACATGCATCATGATTTCTTGACATTGCATTACATTGTTTCCATTTCATAGCATTCACTCCATTTCAAATCATTCTTTTCCTATAGTTTTCATATACACTATGTATGATGTTTTTTAATGCTTAGCACTTTATCTATTATGAAGACTAGATCAGATTGATATTGTGTTATGAAACTGCTTATGTTACTGAAGGACTATTATGCCATTTGACTTTGGAAATCAGTTGAATATGTCGAGATACTATGTGATAATGTGTGTACATGTATATATAGTGTGTTGTGTTGGGACTTTTCAGAGTGCAGGTGTGTAGTTTGGTGGTATGTGGTTGGATGGATAGGAGTACTTGTGGTCTTCATTGTTTTACTTCAGGTTTAGTTTTCATATGTTGAGTATCGTGTTGTTTGGTGCTCACCCCCTTGATATATTTTTGTAAGTTGTGAGCCCGGTGTAACGACCCAAATTATTTTTAAAAAACTTCTTATGGTTGGCCTTGCATGATGTTATACTAGTCATGGTTGAATTTTGGTAGCCACGAGTTGAGTTTAAGTGGCCGAATGCAAAATGGATCATTTGGTGGCCTAGAGAGGCCGTTTGGGCAGTTTACTTTGAGGGAACATAAATTTTGATGCGGATTAAACCGTGTGGGCTACTATATATCAAATTGAATCTCTTTGATTTATCTTCGCAACACAACTGGTTTTACTTGATTCGGAGTTCGTATGAGGAAGTTATGGCCAAAATAGTGAGATTACCCGTAATTCGAAAGACGCTGGAAATAGGCCCTGGAAATGGCCCAAGGATAGGAACACGGACCGTGTGAGGGTCCAAGGTTCATGTGGGGTCCTTCTTATGATCCAGTGAGCTTAAGGTGGTCAGGACCCACCCCATAGACAAAGTGAGGTCCCACGAACCACCCCACGGTCCGTGAGACCTCAAACGGTCCATTTGGTGGTCCGTTAAGTGGGGCAGAGAGCTGGCCAAGGACTGGGGTTGATTTCTGGGCCCAGTGTGGCTCTACGGACCAGTACACGGTTCGTGTGAAGCCACACGGCCCGTGACACCCCTTCGTGAAGTGTTACAGAAAGTCTCTCGAGAGTTCGTGTTAAAAACTTGGCCAAGTAATGCCACACAGGCAGTTGTACGGCCAGTGTACCTGTAGACGATCACTGTAGCTCAACCATGTAGCACTGTGTTTCAGTTAATTGTTTGTTTCATTAATGATATTTTCGTAATTTAATTAATTCCTAGGCCCATTTTAGGCATCCTAAGTCCCCTAAACCCCCTTAACCTAACCCTAACCCCTTTTCATCCATTCTAAGGCTCCTCATTACTCTTTGAAAAATCCTAAATCCTCTTGAACTCCATTGTTGAAAGCTTGAAGAAATTTGGGGAAGACGACCCCTGCTTGCTTAATTCTCCAATTCCTTTGTTCTATTGAAGATATGTGAGTTTTGATTCAAGGATTTTCTTTCATCCTTGAAGACCCGAGAACCCTACTCTTTAATTTTTGATTTTAAGACTTCTTTAAGTTATGGGTTCTTTAAATTATGAAGTATTTAGTTGATTGGGCTTATGTGCTGTAGATTTTAGGAAATTTAATCATGATTTAAGTTTGAATTTTGTGAATGTTCATGAAAACTCTTGAAGAATCAATGTGCATGTCCTCTTGTTATTTAATTATGCATGGGTAATTTGCATTTTGCTTTAAATATGGAATTTTTCATGATTTATGTTGAATTACCTTTTAAATTGTGAAATTAAGTTTGAATTTCATTACCCATGTTCTTGTTCCTCATTCTTGGCATATGCATTGAAGATTGTTATGATGAAACTCTTGCTTTGAAATGATATGTTAATGCTTGTGATCACATAGTCTCTCCGTTATGGCTCTTTGAGCATATTGGGTGCTTGCACCACTTTGTCATGTTTTGAAGACTTGATATGATAAGCTATGTAGATGTACTACTCTTATTGCATTGACATGGAATGATTATGAAAATGCTTTGGAAACTCTTGATGGCCTTTGGTCTAAGTATAAGTATGGTTTGATCAATGGTTTTGGTTTTGACTAATGATGCATGATTTGAAAAGAATATATGTTTTTCGATTTGAAGTTGCATGTATATTTATGTATTCCCGTGGGATGAGGCTTAGTACCGAGGGATTGAAGTCGGGGTGGACTATCTCCAAGGGTCCATACTTCTTTCCGTCAAACCATGTGCCAACATGGGATTTCTCCCTAGATGGGATGACTTGTTATGTATCCCCTTATTGAAGGGTTGACTAGGGATCTACTTGGCAAATAGTCCGGATCCGGGTAGTATCTCGCTCGGGTCCCCTCTATTGTCGGTTGAGGTTACATCCCCCCTATATTATGATCATAAGATTGCATCTCATGTATCATGACATAGCATATTGTTATATTACTCTTTGGCTACGTGCATTCCTTTCGTACCACATGTCCCCTTGTCGTGTTGCTTGGTCATACTATATTTGTCATATGCATTGTATGCCCGCATACTTAGTATATATTATATGCTAACCCATTTTCTTTGTCTACATGTTCTAACCATGTAGGGACCGGAGACGACTTCTACATTCTACCGGACGATGCTTGATTTCTTGAAGACTTTGCTAGTGGTTGTAAAAACCCGAAAATTTTCGAAACTCCTTATAGTTGATCTTGTATGATGTTATACTAGTCATGATTGAAATTTGGAAGCCAAGGGTTGAGTTTAACTGGCCGAACGCTAAACGGATCATTTTGGGACCTAGAGGAGCTGTTTGGACAGTGAGCTTCACAGAAGCATAACTTTTGGTGTGTGTTGAACCATGTGGTATACTTCATATGGAATTGAA
>JBCEWC010008685.1:0-19658 GCA_038996855.1 Solanum aculeatissimum | reverse complement strand
AATCTTTAAGAAGTTCCAACCATCTCCTTTGCCTCAAATTAAGATCCCTTTGGGTGAACACATATTGTAAGCTTTTACGATCAATGAAGACATCTACATGCACCCTATATAAATAATGACGCCAAATTTTCAAGGCAAACAATACCGCCGCTAATTCAAGATCGTGAGTCAGTTAATTTTGTTCATGCACCTTCAATTGTTGGGAAACATAGGCTATCACCTTACCATGTTGCATAAGCACACAACCCAAACCAATACGTGATGCATCACAATAAACTACAATCCCATCTAAACCATTTGGCAAAGTCAATACTGGAGCCGATGTAAGTCAATCCTTCAAAGTTTGGAAGCTCTTCTCACATTCATTAGTCCACACGAACTTGGCTTTCTTTTGAGTCCATTTGGTCAGCGGAGACACTATAGATGAAAACCCCTAAGCAAACCATCTATAATAGTCGGTCAAACCAAGGAAACTTCTAATATTTGAAGGAGTCAATGGGCTAGGCCAATCCTTTACCGCCTCGGTTATCTTAGGATCAACATTGATGCCACCACCAGACACCACATGACCGATAAAGGCAAGTTCTCCCAACCAAAACTCTCACTTGCTAAATTTGGCATACAATTTCTTTTCCCTCAAAGTCTGGAGGGCCAACCTCAAATGACCCATATGCTCTTATTCACTACGGGAGTAAATCAAGATATCATCAATAAAGACCACAAAAAAATTATCAAGAAATGGCTTGAACACCAGATTCATAAGATCCATAAATACTGTTGGAGCATTAGTCAACCCAAAAGACAGCACCAAAAATTCAAAATGACCATAACGAGTTCGGAAGGTCATCTTGGGAATATCATACTCCCTCACTTTCAATTGATGATAACCCGAACGAAGATCTATTTTGGAGAAGTGAGTAGCTCCTTGAAATTGGTCAAACAAATAATCAATCCTAGGCAACGGGTACCTATTCTTAATAGTCACCATGTTCAATTGCCTATAATCAATAAAGATTCGAAGAGACCCATCCTTTTTTCTTACAAACAATATTGGAGAACCCCAAGGTGAAATACTAGGCCTAATATACCCTTTCTCCAACAAATCCTTCAATTGGTCTTTTAACACCACCGGAGCTATACGATTCGAGGGAATGGAAATGGGTTAAGTATCCGGAAGAAGGTCTATACCGAAATCCACTTCTCTATCGGGAGGGATACCAGGCAAATCCTCGGGAAATACATCAGGGAATTCTCTAACCACTGGAACCGATTCAAGCCTAGGGGATTCACCTTTCGTATCTCTAACCTGAACAATATCATAGATACACCCTTTCCCAATCATTCTCCGGGCCATAAGGTAGGAAATAAAGCTAGCCTTAATTATGGAATTGTCACCCTTCCACTCTAATACCAGTTCATTAAGGACTTGGAACTTGACCTGCCTAGTTCTACAATAAATAGAGGCATATGATGCATGCAACCAATCCATCCCAAGAATGACATCAAAATCATACATTTCAAGTTCTACAAGATCATCGGGGAACACTTTATGCAACACCAACACGGACAACTCCTATACACCTTTCGAGCCACAATAGAATCACATATGGGAGTATACACCGAATAAGGTTCCCTCAAGGTTTAGGAACTCACACAAAATTTAATAGCCAACAAAGGAGTAACAAAAGACAAATTTGCACCCGGATTTATTAAAGCATAAACATAAAAGTTAAAGATTTTTGACATACCCGTGATGACATCCGGAGCTTCCTCCACCTCTTGGTGGGCATGAAGAGCATAGAACCGGTTGTTCCTTAGAGAACCTCCAACTGGGGCACTTGGTTGCCCTTGATCATTGGTAGCAACTTGGTTCTTCTTCACATTTCTTGGGCAATTTGAGATTTTGTGGTCCAAGCTACCACATCTGAAACAAGCACCCGTGACCTTCCTAGCTTCACCTGCATGGTTTCCCCCACATTGACCACAACGATGAAATCGGGGACCAACCCAAACCTGTGCCTTAGAAGGAGGCACCTTAGTAACAAGTTTCACATTAGAACCTTGGCCTTGTTGGAAACGACCAAATCCACCACCCTTGACATTGGACAACCCACCATCAAGTTGGGCCCTCTTAGCCTCATGCACCCTTCTCTTTTTCAGCTTCTCACCCTCAATTTTTTCGGCATAAGTCATGAGTCTCAAGATATCTAACTCCTTAATAAACATAGTCATTCGGCACTCCTTCATAATCAAATCCGATATACCCGAGATGAACTTTTGCATTCTTGCACGGGGATCCGAGACAAGCGTGGGAGCATACTTGGAAAGCTTTGTGAACTTGATGGCATAGTCCCTCACAATCATGTTACCCTGTTAGAGAATTATGAACTCGGTCATCTTAGCCTCTCTAAGCTCAAGAGGGAAAAACCGATCAAGAAAGGCCATCTTGAATTCCTCCTATCCAACTTTCACATCTATGACCCTCTCCACAAGCCATTTATTATAGCATACTTGTGCCACGTTCTTGAGTTGGTAAGCCGCTAATTCCGCTTTTTCCTCCGAACTCACACCCATAATTGACAACACTTTACTGAGTTCATCAACGAACTCTTAAGCATCCTAATAAACCTTAGAACCACAGAATTATGAAGGGTTCATACGGGTGAAGACCCTCACCCTTAAGGCCAGAGTACCCATATTGACTGGGTTGACAGGCCGAGCTTAGTTGGTCACCACTTGGGCGAACATAGAGATGACATTCCTGAACTCAGCATGGGACACTTGTTCCTCAACTGGTTCCCGAGGAGCTAGTTCCTCAACTTCAGGAGCCTTATGGGGAAGGGGAGCTCTTCTAGGAGGCATTTTCTAAAAGAGCAAAAAAATACCAAATTCAGAAAGAGTTATCGTAAGATCTCATGGCACGGCATAAGGAAGAAATGAAATGAGGTAATTTCAAAAACGTCGTCATAGCCTCTTGTTCATAGACATGGCGCACGTCATACCCATGAACAAGAATCTAATCGACGCAGCATGTTGAACTCCGAGGATCATTACAAACGTAGGGCTCTGATACTATCTTTGTCACGACCCGGATAGGGGCCTACATATGACATGGCAAACGAGAACCCGAAAGTCCTCAATCAAGCCATCATAGCATCATTACAATCATCATCGATTCGGAAGCGTGGAAGCTAAACACATAACACATAAGCTCTAAGGGAATCGGGGCTTTGGACTCAAGATATGGAGATGTTACCGGGAATGGGATAAGCATGAATTCACGTAACACATAGCAATTATCTCTAAGAGGACGGGTAAGAAGGATTTAAGCTATGGGGGCACACCGGGATTATGGGACTTTTCACATAAGTACATAGTCAAAGCACAATTCCCAAATTTCAAGTCATAAGCATAATCAATAACAATTCTCATAATCAAAGCTAATAAGAATAACTTTCATAATCATAACGTTTAACATAACAAGTCAACATAAAAGAGTTTAGATTTGTCCAACAAGCCTCCACACAGATAAAGGGAGGCCTCGACATAGTTTGAGGCTTACCCTCAATACATAGGAAAAGTAAATAACATAGTAAGGCTAGGTAGATAGAAGGTGGCTATTACCCTTGAACAAAAGGGCTCACCACTAGAAAAGTCTTCAAGGAAATCAAGCGTCGTTCGGTAGAATGTAGAAGTCGTCTCTGGTCCCTATATGGTTAGAACATGTAGACAAAGATTATGGGTTAGCACATAATATGTACTAAGTATGCAGGCATGCAATGCATATGAATATATAGTATGATGAAGCAACATGACAAAGGGATAAGTGGTACGAAAGGAATGCACGTAGCCAAAGAGTAATATAACAATATGCTATGCCATGATTCATGAGACTCAATCCAATGATCATAATATAGCGGAGAAGTAACCTCAACCGACAACAGAGGAGACCCAAGCGAGCTACTCCTCGAATTCAGACTACTTTCCAAGTAGATCCCTAGTCAACCCTTAAACAAGGGGAAACATATAGGGCATCTCATCTAGGGAGAGATCCAATGTTAGCACATGGTTTGACAGAAAGGAGTATGGACACTTTGGAGATAGTTCACCCCGACTCTAATCCCTCGGTACTAAGCCTCATCCCACGGAAATACATATATATACATACAAACTTCAAATCGAAAGACTTACATTCTTTTCAAATCATGCATCCTTAGTCAATACCAAAACCATTGTTCAAAACAATGCTTATGCTTAGGCCAAAGGCCATCAAGAGTTTTCATAATCATTCCATATCAATGTAAATAGAGTAACCCATCTACATAGCTTATCATATCAAGCCTACAGAATATAACAAAGTGGTGCAAGCACCCAAGATGCTCAAAGAGCCATAATGGAGAGACTATATGATCACAAGCCTTAACATATAATATCATAACAAGAGTTTCATCAAGAGTTTCATCATAACAATTTTCAATGCATATGTCATGAATGAGGAACAAGAACATGGGTAATGGAATTCAAACTTAAATTCACAATTTAAAAGGTAATTCAACATAAATCATGAGAAATTCCATATTTAAAGCATAATGCAAGTTACCCATGCATAATTAAATCAAAAAGGGACATGCACATTGATTCTTCGAGAATTTCCATGAAGATTCATAAAATTCAAACTGAACGCATAATTAAAACACCTAAAATCTCCAGCACATAACCCCAATCAACTAAATAATTTAAAATTGGAAGAACCTATAACTTAAAGAATCTTAAAATAAAAAAATTAAAGAGTAGGGTTCTTGGGTCTTCAAGGATGAAAAGAAATCATTGAATCAAAACCCATATACCTTCAATAGACCAAAGAATTGAAGAATCAAGCAAGCAAGGGTTGGTTTTCCCAAAATTCTTCAAGCTTTCAACAATGGAGGTCAAGAGAGTTTAGAAATTTTGAAAGAGTAATGAGGAGCCTTAGAATGGATGAAAAGGGGTTAGGGTTAGGTTTAGGGGGTTTAGGGGACCTTAGAAAGTCAAAAAGAGGCATAGGGATTAATTAAATTAGTAATTAACCATTAATGAAATGGACTAAGTAACTGAAAAATGGTGTCACATGGAGGATCTAGAGGTTCCGTTTACTGGTACATGGTCCGTGTACTGGACCGTGAGACCTTCCTTGGTTTCGTCTTTGGCTCAAACTCTCGGGGACTTTCTGGATCACTTCATGAAGGGGTATCACGGGCCGTGTGGCTTCAAACGGATCGTGTACTGGTCGATGGAGCCACACTTGGCAAAGAAATCAACCCCACAACTTGTCCAATCCATTGCCTCACTTGGTTGCCACCCAAATGGGCCGTTTGAGGTCTCACGGACCGTGGGGTGGTCCGTGAGACTTTAATTGGTCTATGGGGTGGGTCCTGACCACCCTGAACTCACTGGACGATCATAAAGACCCCCACACGGACCGTGGACCCTTACACGGTCCATGGTCCTATCCTTGGGCCATTTCCACGACCTATTCCCAGCGTCTTCTGAATTATGGGCAGTCTCACTGATTTGGCCATAACTTCCTCATACGAACTCCAAATTGAGTGAAACCAGTTGTGTTGCGAAGATAACTCAAAGCTATTCTATGTAGTATCCTACACTGTTTAACCCGCATCAAAATTTATATTTCCTCAATGTATACTGCTCAAACGGTCTCTCTAGGGCACCAAATGATCTGTTTTGCATTCGGCCACTTAAACTCAACTCGTGGCTATCAAAATTCAACCATGACTAATATAACATCATACAAGACCAACCATAAGGAGTTTCAGAAATTTTTGGGTTGTTACAGGTTTGAATTACTAGTTAATGTAAAATAGGTCAAAAATCATCCTATTGGTATCTTTAGTACGGGACAAATCTACGAGCTCATCCTGTATTCTACTACCTGTAGAAACCCCTTATGGACTAAGTATTAAAACTCTTCAACACTGATCCAACTACAACACTTATATAATGATTTACAGCTAATAAAAATCCCCTTGTAAACTTCCTCACTTTTCCCAAAATAAATCCAAATTTTGGGGTATTTTACAAACCCCAACTATGACCCATACTTCCTTTTATGAGCTCATCTTGTTTGTTCATAAACAAAGTACTGAGAACCATTTTTTGCAAAATCTAACCTCCCTTTCTACGACCTCACTTTATTAGTTATAGGTACTTTTATGACCCATGGTTCCCTCTCCTGGTTTCATTAGTTTTCTAAGAAAATTCTAAGTCTTATATATGGCTCATAGAACTTTCTACGGTAGTATTTAGGGCTCGTGGTTACTACACTAACATTAATTCCTATATTTTATTCCTTGTTCTAACTTTTCAACTTATGAGGTATTGCAATATCTCCCCTATGGGAATATTCTCCCTTGAATGAGATAAAATCTAGCTTGAGTAGAGTAGAATGAACATCTAACAATCCAACATGAATGCAATAATACAAGTTAAATGCAAAAAACATGAAATCTTCAAATCTTACCTAAAATATAGCTTAAAATAAGTTTCATGAACATGCATGCATATAAAATGACAAGGGAAATGCCAAAACATAGGGATTTGGCGAATTTGTCATGAATAATTGAGTACCTTGGGCTGGAATAGAAAGGAATGGATAAGAATAGCATTTCATCATGTCTACTTCTTCCCATATAGAACCTTCAATTTCTTGGTTCTTCCAAAGCACCTTAACTAATGTAACCTTCTTATTTCTCAACTTCCAGACTTGTGGGTATAAACTTTCAATTGGAACCTCTTCATAGGACAATTTCTTCAATACCCACAATCTCTATAAGCACAATAGATCTAGGATCACCAACATATTTCCTCAATAAATACACATGAAATATTGGATGAACTAATGCTAACTCCAATGAAAATTCAAACTCATAAGCTATATTACCAACATACCTTAGAATCTTATACAAACTCACATATTAGGGACTATACTTCCCCTTCTTGAATAACCACATTACACACTTCATAGGTAAAATTTTCAAGTAGACCCGTTAATTAACATTAAATTCAAGTTCTTGTCTTCTCAGTATAAATAGGATTTTTGGCAACTTTGGGCAGCCCTTAACCTCTCCCTTATTAGCACCACCTTTTCCATAGACTCAAACACCAACTCGTGTCTTATCAAGGATACTTTCCCTACTTCATACCGCCCAATGGGAGATCTACATCTCCTATCATACAATAGCTCAAAAGGGGTAATCTCAATTCTAAAATGGTAACTATTGCTATGCTCAAGTTCAATCAATAGTAGGTGTTCATATCAGTTTCCCTTGAAATAAAGTACGCATGCTCTTAATATTTCCTCCAACGTTTGAATTATTTTTTTGGTGTGTCCATCAGTTTAAGAGTGTAAAGTGGTGCTTAGCTTACCTTTGGTACAAAGAACCTTATGAAATGACTTCTTAAAATGTGAAGTGAATTAAGTACCATGATTTAAAATAATTGACAAAGGAATACCATGAAGCTTTACCAACTTATTAATATATATTTTTGCATAATCTTCAGCACTAGAAGAAGTCTTAACTGGTAGAAAATGGTCTGATTTAGTCATTCTATCAACTACTACCAATATAGAGTCATATTGCCTATGGGTACCAAGCAACCCCATTACAAAGTCCATATTCACATCCTCTTACGTTCAAATGGGAATCTCGATGTCTTGGGATATACCTCTTGATCTTTGGTGTTCCACCTTCATTTGTTAACAATTAAGAAAATCCACTACAAATTTTGTAATATCCTTCTTCATACCATTCCACCAATATACCTCCCTCAAATCTCTATATATTTTGGTTATTCCCAAATAAAAAGAATATCGATAATTATGGGCTTCACTCAATATTATCTCTGTTTAAGACATCAACATTGGAAACATATAGGCGACCTTGGTAATGGAGTGACCTATCTTCCCCTTGTAAGAAAACCTCAATCTTCTTTTTAGCAACTGATATTTTTAACTCAACTA
The DNA here is from genome assembly GCA_038996855.1 of Solanum aculeatissimum. Classification (NCBI taxonomy): domain Eukaryota; kingdom Viridiplantae; phylum Streptophyta; class Magnoliopsida; order Solanales; family Solanaceae; genus Solanum; species Solanum aculeatissimum. The sequence goes on along the minus strand of JBCEWC010008685.1, from coordinate 11,641 downwards.
AAATTGGAGCCATATCCTTCTTTGCTTTCACATCCACCACAAGTGAAGACTCTAAATCATGATTCAACCCTTATAAGAATTACTTAACCTAACACCCAATTGAGCCAACCAATTCCTATCCGTAACAAACTCTTTCTTCTCATCCTTAACATAAGTAATACTATTCATGGGCATTCAGCTTAGGGAATTTGCAACCACATTTGCCTTGCCTAGATCTTACAACACGCTCATTTTGTATTCCTTTAATAGCTCAAGCAACCTCTTTTTTTGAAGGTTCAAGTCTCCTTGGTTAAACACATATTGTAAACTCTTATGCTTGGAAAATATATCAACATGCATACCATAAAGATAGTGGCGCCAAATCATCAAAGAAAAAACAACCACAACTAATTCAAAATCATGAGTGGGATAATTTTTCTTATGCAATTTGTGTTTTCTAGAGGCATATGTTATAATCTTACCATGTTTCATAAATCAATTACAACCCATGAGGCATCACAATACACCACACATTCATTCCTTTTGGTAGGCTGAAAATAGGGGTTGAAGTAAGACGGTCCTTCAAAATCTAAAAACTTTTTTTATACTCATTTGAACATTGAAAGTTCACCTTCTTTTGAGTTTGTAACACACCCTAAAATATCCTAAATTAGATAGCTTAGAAATCCTGGACGAACCTAAGAAAAATGTCACAGTCTAGTGACCACGAGAGGGCTTCTATGGCTCGCGAAAGTTATATGGACCGTAGGTCAGTCTTGTGGTTCCATTGGACTCTTAGAAAAATTTAACTCCTAGGGATCATTCTATGGACAAACTCTATGAGTCATAGTCACTTCTACGGACCATAGATAGGGTTTGTAGATGAAATTCAAAGAGTTGAAGAACTTGTCTACATTTAATGAGTTGGGTCCATGAGCCATAGAACCTTCTATGAGCCATAGTATAGGTCTTGTGATTTCTCCTAACTAGGTCTAGTACTTAACCCATAAGAAGGGGGTCTATAACTCATATTCAGGTTTATGACCTATAGACTATCAGTCATGGTTTTCAAGCTAAAAATCATAGTATCTAAATCTATTCTATGATTTGATAAGATGATCCCATAAGAAAAACCATGACCTATAAAAGATGATCATTGACCAAAGGTCAAAAAAGTCAAAATTGAACTCAATTTCCATGAAAGGTGTACTATTTGCAAAAGGCTATGGAGACTATTAGGAAGAAAATCTTCACTTTTTGACTCCATATCATGCATTCTTGTTTCGATCTAATTCCTTATCTCTTCACTTTATTCTATCACTTATGATGGGGATTCATCATTGGTATTTCGTGCATATATTTGAGATATCCTCATATGATTTTGGCATAAATCTGAATTTGAGGAAGAGGTGATGGACTTAAAGGAAGGATTTGTGATCAGCGTTGAATTATTTTGTAATTTGAAGAGATTGGACCAAGTTATAGTTTTGTGATGTATTTTAAAGATAAGGTATCAGAAGATGAAACCTAATTGAAAGACTTCATGAATATCTTATCCTTTGGATTAATTATTCAACGATAAAGGTAGTACTTGTATAACTTATTAGGTGTCTAAAGTAATTTGACAGTTTGGTGCAATATGGTTAAGGGAATGACTATGTTATGAGCGCAGTAATTACGAGATCTCAGTTATTTTTCACAAAAAGAATGGGTTGCTTAGTATAGGCTAAGAACGATGTTGTGCTAATTGTGACAAGAACTTCTATTATGGCTTCATGGAGTGGGTGAACAATAAGAAGTATTAAAATAAGATTACTATATTGGTATATGTGTTCACTTGGTTAGGGTTATAGATTGTGTTGCTTCTTCTATTTGACCTGGTTTGTGAAAAGGATACATATTACTTTGTTAGGAATTAAACTAATTTGTTAACATATGGCAGTTATTCAATAGGAAAAAAAGTATGGGTTATTTGAATATAAACTTCTTGGTGAATATGGTATGTTCTAGTGGTGGATTTATTTGGCCTTCTACTGTGGTACTAGTAACATATGAGAATGTAGACATTGGTTGTTGAGTGAGAATACTACCTATAAAGGAATTATTAGTTTCTCCACCTACTCAGATAATGGGGTTTGATGTTGTAATTACATTTAGGAAACCAATCAGTTGTTAATACAGATGCTTGGGTTTGGAAATGATCATAAGGAAATTCATAGTGGTGGATCTTAGTATGGTTATTAATGTGTTTAAGTGTGAATTTTATTTTGGAGATCTATTTGGGGATTGGTGATTTCATTGGAAGCCAGAAAGAGTGAATGGAAATTGACATAATGGGCTTTTGGAATAAGGAGATTTTGATGGGTTTGTTTATATGAAAGAAATTGGGAATGTTATTAAGAGAGTAATATGGAAAATTGGGTAGTTTGTTAAATTTGGCTAGTATATCTCAAGTTTGAAGTATCATATCAATTATAAGACCAGCTTTATAGGGTGAGATGGTTTTTTTTGTCTTGTTCGGATTCTGGTAATAGGGTTACATGTGAATCAGATGGATTAAAAATTATTGGGTAAGGTTTGAGAAAGAAGTCTAGAAATGTTGAGCTCAAGTGTAGGGATAGGCTCTTTTGTGGCTTCAAATTCGGTAACTTGTATGACTTGGACTCCCAAAGGAAAATATGGTGAGATCAATGAGAAAATGGTTGATGACTAACTAAGGTATACAATCTCCAAGGTATGGATTAATATTGATTGAAAAAGGTATTGCTTTACATAGTGTGGATCAAAATTTAGGTTTTCATTGTCTGTTGCATTCGTGGTAATTGGTTTTGTCAAGGCATGGTTTTGGCTAGGTAATAAAATGATTAAATTTCTTGCGAGTTAAGAATTTGGAAGGACTTGTACATAGTCTAGGTTGTAGATTTTTTTACTTATCATGGTGAAAAGGCTTAATGAAGTTTTCATTTGAGTAGTTTGGTGTAAAACGAGGTAATCTACTGGGGTATTTTTGGCTTACCAATAACTATACATGGGTCAAGAGAAAGTACAAGTGCCTTGGCATCAAAAGGTTTGAGAATTTAGGATTTGTTCATGAGTATGGGTTAAGTATTCGAACATCCTAACAGCATTGCATGATGGATACAAGTTAAGAAATATGAAGAAAATGAGATAGCAAGTATAGAACCTTGATTCAAAGTTGAGGATTGTATGTATTTTTGCTTTAAGATAATATATAATAATATAAGGTGCACTGGCTTGAAAATTAGTTATGAAAGATTATAAAATGCTATTCTGAAAAAAATTGATTTTCCTTTGGATGACAAATAGTGATGTACAAGGAATTTTGCATTTTTCTATTAGGATGGATTGTTCAATCATGGCATGAGTCGAATGGATGCATTATTAAAAGGACTTACAATTATACATGATTACTGAAGATTTCAATCAGGTGGATACTGCTTTATTGATGGAATTTACGTAGATTATTGTGATAAGTAATGTAGAAACTTTATGGTGAATAAAGATTATGCATTTATGGTACACAAAATTTTTGGGGTGATTAAGGGCCTCTTTAGTAATGAACCTCCAGGTCATTTCGGTGTTTCTTCATCATTGTTGTTGTTTTGATCTTGTATGTAGCAACCTCGGACCTATCATGACCTGTTGGAGTTGTTGGGATGGTTATAAGGTGTTTTGGTCGTGAATTGTGCAAGTTAGCAAGAAGCTAAAGCTGCCAAAATGAGATTTCTATCTAAACATGAGTAGACGGCCCTGGAATGGTATTCTGACAGTTCTGTTAGTTTTGGAATGGTCGTTTTGTGCTAGGAGAGTGGTTGGCTCAAGAATGGAGGATTTTGGTGTGCTTTTGAGCCGAAAATTGCAAAATAAGTTCACCCGGAAGCTGAAAAGTGCATTTCTATTTAAACCCAGCTTAACACGCTCAAAATCCGAAATTGATGGTGTGGTCAACTCTGGAATGTCGAAAACAGTCCAGAATGACCTTCGACTAGTTGTCGGGGTCATCCTCTTGCATTTTGACCATCTCAGTTCATTTAGATAATTTTAGCAGGAAAGAAGTAAGGTGCTTATTTTTTGTAGAGGGCTCTGTTGGGAAATTTGACTAAACTATTGGATCTAAAATGTTGAATTCAGTGTGGTTACACTATTTTTTTTGCGTAAAATGGACTTCGGGAACCCAAAGAATGGCCTAGAGAAGTTTTTGGCATTGTTGATGCAACAGTAGAAATTTAACCCTCCACATTTGCGGAAGGCAAGGGGGTGAGAGCTCCACGTTCGCAAGGTAATGTCCGTGTTCACGGAGTGGTGCCATCCATAAACTCCACATTCATGGATCTTTATCCACATTCATGGAGAAGGAATTTGGTCTATATATATGGCTTCAGCCCTCGCGAACTAGCCACCGTTCAAATGTTTCCAAGGTCGTAAAATGAGTTCTACAAATCTATTTTTTGTAATTCAAAGGTCCATTTGACTCATATTTTTTCAAGGAACATCGTGGTGAAGTTGAATTCAGGATTTGATGCGCGTTTCGAAGTAATTTTGTTATTTTTGCTGCTCTCATTCTCAGTTTTAGTGAAAACATTGTTTCTTGGTATTGTGATAGAAACATAATGGAATTGGATGAAATTTAAGCCTAAACTATTCTACGTTCCAAGGGAAACGCGGTGATATGCTTGGTATCTACTAATTTTTGCCAGTTTTTGAGAATTTTTATCAAGAAAGTTTTGAAAAATATGGTTTCCAGTAAAGTTTTCAAATGTGTTTTTGGGCTTATTCTCGGTCTTCTGGGGTCCGTTTTGGGCCGAATTTTTTGTTGTAGACTCAGGTTTGTGTGGAGAATGTTTTTTGGGATTTTGTGTTGAATTTTCAATATAATCCTTATTGTTTTCCCATTATAGGCACTTTTGGCCTAATTTTGCCCATTTCTCAAAGTAATACAGCCAATGTGACCGTGTTAACCCCGTGAACTGTATTTTTAGCAATGAAATGGCATTTGGAAACTTCGAGGGGGAAAATCTCAACTATATTGATGTAGAGTGTGAAATGTCAAATGCCAGGTAGGCTAGGCTTTCCCTAAACCTTAGACTGAGCTGAAGTGGTGATATATTGAGTTGAAATGTATAGAATTATACTGTGTATGGGTTGAGCAGTGGAATACATGTTGCATATAGCATGTTGTGCTTTTGCATAAATTTTATATATGGGAATATGGGGTTGCAGCTGTTGTATTGGAGGTTATGTTAACTATAAGTGTTTTATTTATTGAGTATTTATATTGTTTGGCTACGAGATAGGCCTAAAAGGGGCTGGTTTGGCTGAGGGCATGTAACAGGTATGTATATTGAATTTTGACTCTTGCTTGTGAGAGTGTTTGGTCTGAGACAACCGAAATATGCTAGACCACGAGACGGATAAGTGATTATACATTATCTTGTGCATTGATTTTAGTATCTACATTCACTTTTGGGGGCTCTGGTTGGCTGGGATATCCATGAGACGGGAGTGTGACCCTGGTAGTGAGGTGCAGGCTATGGCCTATGGGCTCCCTGGGTTATTTGTGATGAAACACTAGCTATGTGGGTTAGTCTTGGGAACTAGCACTAGCTGTGTCCATCAGTCAGTTCGGTTCAGTTTTATACATTATCGATTCGGTTTATCAATTTTTATTTTAAAATATGTTAAACCGATAAGAAACCAATAAAATAATTTTTATCGATTTTTAGTTTTTCAGATTTAAGTCCTTAATAGTTCAGTTTTCGATTTACCCGATAAGAATGATAATGAAAATTTGCTTTAATAAAAAGCAGATAGAGTACGAAGACTATGTTTACAAACTTGCAAAAACTATAATTAGTTAATTACTAACTAAAATACTAAAGTGGATAACTAATCACTTAATTATATTAAAGATTAAAATAAGTAAAGTATTGCTATAGTGTCCTATTACTATTAAATTATTAATATTTACTACTTACAAAGTGGTAAAATAGTAAATTATTATAATCTTATTGGGTTATCGGTTTACCCAATAATGCAATAGTAAAAACCGATAGCGAATTGATAACCCAATAATATTTTTTTTTAAAACTATTAAGAACCTGATAACCCAATAACAATAAACCAATAATGTTTGTATCGATTCAGTTTATTGGTTGGTTCGGGTTTTGCACGCCCCTAACTAGAACCCTGTCTAGAGAAAGGCACATTACTAGTGGGCTAGCACATAGTTTCCTTGGGAGAAATCCTTGATAGCAGTTGGGATGCGATCTGATTCTTGGTAGGTGATATCCTTCTGATTATCTAGCCTCCTGGGCCTTAGCTTAGGTTATACTAGTGTGGCCCTATGAGTTGCTTTACATGGAAAAAGGGTCTGGTAAGGGCCAAATATGAGCTAGTACCTGGGCCAAGCTTGTGTGAGAACTTGATTTGTACCAGTATGGGTATGTATTGCCTGTTGCTATAGAGATATGCTGACTGGGAGACTATGCATTGATTATGCCGTACTGTGGCTTGATTTTGTGTGAGGTCGTGTGGCAGGGCTGACTTTGAATGGCCATATCTCTTGGTACGAGATGAACCTTATGGGCTATGACCTATCAAAATGAATCTCTTCGAGTTATCTTCGCAACATAATTGGTCTCACTCGATTCGGAGTTTTGATGTGGAGGTTATGGCCATTACGGTGAGACTTCCTGTGCATGGAAGCGTTCTGGAAAAGGGAAGGACAAAATTGGCTAAGGCAAGGCCACATGGAATGACCACGGACTGTGTGGGGCTTCACGGCCCGTGAGCCCATCTATTGGGAGATCCATAGAGTGGTCTAGGCATTGGACCAAGGACTCGAGCCAAGTGAGGCTCCACGGACCACTTTACGGTTTGTGTGATGCCTCACGGCTCGTGAGGGCATCTGTGAAGTGGTCCAATGAGTTCCTAAGATTTCAAGCCAGGGCACGAGCTAATTATGGCTTTACGGTCATGTTCATGGTCTGTGAGCCTCTACACAGACCGTGAAGTTGTTCTCGTCAGCGACTGTTTCAATTTTTCTTCTTGTTTCATTAATGGTTTAATTCTAATTGTAATTAGTCCTAGGGTCATTTTTGTCTTTTTAAACCTTCCTAAAGCCCCTGAATTAAACCCTAATCACTTCTAATTCATTCAATCACTTGAGTCTCTTCAAATTTTTCTCTCAATTTTCTCTCCACCTCCATTGAAGACAAGCTTGGGAACTTGGGGAAAACCAATTCTTCTTCAGAATCATCTTATTTATCTTGGTTAATTCAAGGTATGTGGGATTGATTCATGGTTTCTCTTTCAACCATGAAGACCCAAAAACCTTTTTCTTTAATTTGATAAATTATGATTTTTCTTGAAATTGGGTCTTTAAAATTATGAATGATTTAGTTAAATTGAAGAGTGGGTTGTGTTAAATTATTAATTTCAAAGTGAATTGAGCCCCTAATTAATGAATTCCATTGGAATAAAAAATGCATGTCCCCTTGGTTCTTCAATTCAAGTATGGGTATTAAGAATTTTGCTTTTAAATTGATGATTTCATTAAGCTTTGGATATGAACTTATTGTATTGATGATTTAAACATTGATATCCAATACCTATGCTATTCTTGATCCTCCATGCATTGCATTCATGAGCATAAAAGGCTTTATTTGTTGAAAATCTTGATAAGGGCTTGACCCTCATGTTATGATATGACTTGATTTCGATAAAGACTTGGGAATTGACTAAATGTGATCACATAAAGTCTATGTTATGGATCGTTGAGAAATTATGGGTGTTTAAACCAACTTGACATGATATGATATGATATATAGAATGAGCTACTCCTATTGCATTGATTTTGGAAACTCTTGTTGGCTTTTAGCCCAATTATGCATTTGTTTTGAACGAAATGTCGAGATCTCCATTTTGAAGGCTTGTATATGTATATGTATTCCCGTGGGATGAGACTTAGCACTGAGGGATTGGAGTCGTGGTGGACTATCTCCAAAGGTCCATACTCATTTCCATCAAACCATGTGCCAACATGGGTTATCTCCCTTGATGGGATTGACTTGTTATATATCCCCTTTCTTAAGGGTGGACTAGGGATCTACCTAGCAAGTAGTCTAATTCAAAGTAGTAGCTCTCTTGGTCTCTCATGTTGTCGGTTAAGGTCACATCTCCACTATAATATGTAGGTTTGTATTCATGCATCACGACATGACATGACATATTGTTATGATATTTATTCCCTTAGCTATGTGCATTTCCTTTTATACCAATGTGTGCCCTTATGATATAGCCTTGTTTTAGGATCATGTTCACATGCATGGCATACCCACATACTTAGTGCATTATATGTGCTAAGCCATACTCTTTGTCTATATGATCTAACCATGTAGGGACCGGAGGCGACTTCCTTCTACCGTTGGACGTCTAGTAGGAGACTTGAAGTTGTTACTTGTTGTGAGCCCTATACTCTAAGGGCAACACCAACTTTCATCTACCTTATGTCTTTATTCTATGTTTCTTTATCTTATGACTTGAGGATGAGCCCGAAATATGTCGAGGCCTCGTCTCATCTTATGTAGAGGCATTGTTGAACATTTCAAACTCTATTGTACATTATGCTATGTGTTGATTGCATTGATATGACTATCTATGTTCGGCGATGGTTTCTTATGTTATGTTTTCCTTTCTGCTTATGTTAATGTGATTGTTGGATTGGTAATGTGCTTATGTGGAAAGTCCCTAACCCTTCTTGCCCCCATAACTTGAGTCATACTTACTCATCCCTTAGAACGTAATTGCTATGTGTTAAGTGATTCACGCTTATCCCATTCCTGGAACATCCCCATAGCTTGAGTCCCAAGCCCCGGAATCCCCTAGACTTATGTGTTATTTGTTATGTTTACGCACTTCTAAACCAATGATGTGTGTGATGATGCTAAGATGGATTGATCGAGGACTCTCAAGTTCTCTTTCACCATGTCACATCTAGGCCCTACTCTTGGGTCATGACAACCAATGATTTGTGATTTTATGGTATACTTGGACTTTGGTAGGCATGGTTCTACGGTGATTTGGGATACACATACATACATATATATATATACACACTTTGATGTACTATTGATAGTTGTTATGCACTGCTTCTCTCCATCTGATGTTGAGGTATATGTTCTACCTGAGAGAAGTGGTAGCCACAGTTGTGTGGGTTGGATTGAGATTGCGAGATACCTAGGTTGTGAGGTCGTCGCCTATATTCACTCTGGTCATGATATGATTGTTATCACCTATATTTACATTAGGCATGACATGACACTGCGGTTCTTGATCTGAATAGATTGGTTGAGTGAGTGGTTGTTTGACGGCTTATCCCAGATAATTCTCCTCATCATCGTTGGAGCTATAGTTGCCACATCTGAGTTTCTAAGTCCCAAGTGACACACCCCAAGGTCTGAGTCATGTGGCCATGACTGTGATGCCTGGTAGTAGATGTCAACTCTAAGGACCGAGCATCGGCTGAGATTTGGGGGCCCCCATTAGTTGCATATTGAATTTGAGACACTTCTATTTTTTCAAAGAGATATATGTCACATTGAATATTTTGGGTTTGAAACTCAATTTCTTATGGATTGTGGACCCTTTTGGTTATATTTTAGGTTGAGGACCCTCCTAATTCCATTTGAGGGAGAGGCCCGTGATTCACATTCTTAATTGAGACACATGTTTTATGCAAGAGGGATATCCAGGGGGCGTTCAAGCTTAGAAACTTGGGCCTTGCACCCACATACAACTGACCCTTGTTCTGATGATGTGGAGAGTTGGGATCTGTGATGGTTCTATGTGTTCTATGATGGTTCTATGATGTTTTATGATGATTTATCAGTTATATATTATTTGTGGGTGTACCTCCCGGGCTTATAGGGGCCTAAGTGGCATGCAAACATAATTTATAGGGCCTTGCACCCACGTACAACACTATGCCTCAGTTGGGGGAAGTTATGGTATTCATTGTAGTTCTCTATATATATTTGTGCTTACTTATGTTTAATATTTCACTCGGTCGGCCAATGATGCGTACTGGGTACCTTCTCTAGTACTCACCCCTACTTTCTGCATCTACCCATGTTGTAGGTTCAAGGACAGTCTATGATCATTCAGTTGGAGAGAGTCCGGTGTGCTCAAGAGACCTTTGTGGAGCACCGACAATCTTGGTTATTTTGTAGTCTCCTTCCTTTTGGTGGTCGTCTATTGCTTCCAGACAGTTATCACTGTACTTATAGTTATCGTGGTATTTGTAGGTGATTTATTGAGTTGTATTATATTATGGTTCTTACATATGTATATATGATATGCCCTTGTGTCTATTATAACTCCGTACAGTTGATTTCTAGGTTCTGGGTAAGTTTTGGTATTATATTGTCATATATGTTATGTTGAGACTAGAGAGCTAGGATAAGTACCCTATGGGTTGGGAATCGACTGGCCTATAGGTCAGAGCTGACATGCGCCATCATAACTGGGATCTATTCATGACAAGGTGGTATCAGAGCTTATGGTTCACTGGTCTCAACTGTATAGAGCTACCATCTAGTAAAGTCCTATGAATGGGTGCAGAGACGTTCCTGGCTTATCTCCCAGAGGCTATGGGATGTTTAGTAACCTTCTTGTGTTGTTGATTCCATTGTGTGTGTTGTTAATGGTTCTGTGATTCTAAGAATTTGGTTCCATCCATTCCTCCGTGTGGATGCCACATAAAGGTTAGACTTCGGGCGGAGAGAGTGTTGCATCATCAGTCCCAGATAGGGAGCAGCCCCCAGAGCTTGTGGATAGATGCCCTCAAATTGTAACGTTTGGATAAGAAAGCTTACAGGCATTGAGAATGTAGAAAGGCCTCAGAGGCAGGCCTTGTGATCGGTACTTGGTTGGTGGTTGTTGTCGCCCAAGTTACACCTCCTTTCTGAGGTAAAGCAGTCATCAAGTATATAACCTAACCGAGGTAAGCATCATTCCCACGAGGAATATGGTAGACTCTATAATTAATTCAATTAATTCAAGATTGATTAACCTACTTATCTCCGAAGAAAAAAGGAGTTTTGTAAAAGAAAATGTATTAATCTTAAACTAATGCAAGCAATGAAAAATCAGTAGAAGAGCTAACTAGGGTGATGCAATCTCCATTAATTCCTAACTCGGTGCTATCAGATACATGCAATCCATTTCCGATGTATAGGTGCGGGACAGTAAGCTAGGTATACCTAACTCTTTGATCCAGCAAATAGGTAAATTTTACCCCAAAACTTGATCCGTCTCTGTGGTGTTTCTAACCCTTTCTTTTAGCCGTAGTACAACCTCTTCTTGATCCAGTTCGGTTAATTAGATGATAACATCTCAATCGAATCCTGTTAATTATCTCTTTTCCTATTTGTTACTTCCTTGATCTCGCAAGTAATACTAGGCGAGTTCTAATGTTGTCTACCCATTAAAAAGCAATTAAAGTGAAAAGAATAATTAATACACCCCAAAACTGTTTCCAAGAATTACATGTTATCTGATTTTACTTTGCTAGTTCATCATGGTTCTCACAACCCTAGTTGTGGATTTAGCTATACATGATCAGTATAAATGCAAAAATTAT
>JBCEWC010008684.1:0-19661 GCA_038996855.1 Solanum aculeatissimum | reverse complement strand
TGATTTATGATCATGTCTCCATGTTATGATAATGACTTGAATGTTGAGTATGATGAATGACTATGTGTTATGTGCAAACATGTTTATCCCCTTTCCGTATTGTCCCTATAGCTTGAGTCCCAAGTCCCCAAATCCCTAGAGCTTATGTGTTATGTGTTAAGCTTCCGCGTTTCCGAACCGATGATGAGTGTAATGATGCTATGACTTGATCGAGGGTCTTCGGGTCCTTTTTCGCCATGTCACATCTAGGCCCCCTATCCGGGTCGTGACAAAAGTCATGTCTCACTCCATTGATGATGACAGAATACCAGTTACAAGACATTACTTTCCAGGCCATGTCAATAAAAATTTCCCCAAAACCCATTTTCCTCAGAACCAGACAAGTGAATGACCAAGAGACTCTGTCATAAACATTTGCCATATCAAGCTTGAAGACCACATTACTACCTTTCTTAGGCTTCTTAATTTGATGAATAATCTCCTGTGCCAGCATAATATTTTCAGAAATGTTCCTATATTTAACAAAACCAGACTGATTAGTAAAAATAATATTAGGCAAAATACGAGCTAATCTGAGATAAAGAAGTTTAGAAATAATTTTATTAATGAAATTACTGAGACTGATGGGCCTGAATCAGAAACCTTGTTAGGATGATTTACTTTGGGAAGAAAAACTAAACAAGCATGAGCAAAATATTTAGGAATAGTATGACCATAAAAGAAAGCTTGAATGACTGAAAAAAGATCCTCATTAATGATAGGACAACAAATCTGAAAAAACCTTCCATTAAATCCATCCGGACCAGCACCAGAATCTGGATTCAATGAGAATACAGCAGCCTTAAGCTCCTCCATCGAGAGATATCTCTGCAGAATACTATTTTGTTCCTCCCTGATTAGGTTTGGAATTTACTGAATGACATGGTCCTAAATAAATTTTGCTTCCCCAGTGAACATATCCTGGAAATAATTGGTAATTGCCTTAGCAATCTGATCCTCCCCCATGACCCAATTACCTTCAGCATCCCTAATTTTGTGGATATGTAATCTCTTCCTTCTACCCCTAATGAAAGCATGAAAGTATTTGGAATTAACATCACCCTGCTGCAACCATTAGAGCTGTGTTTTTTGCCTCAGAACAGATTGTTCAAACTTCAAGTATCTAATATAATCAACATTCACAGCATGAAAAGTACTTTTATTTTCCTCAGAATTGTTACTAATCAAAGCTTCTTCAGCTTCAGAAACTTGTAACTCAAATTCTTTAACTTTAGCAAAGATACCCCCAAAAACCATTTTAGACCAAGTGTTAAGAGTAGAAGCGACCCTTCTGAGCTTGCTATGAAACACCCACATAGGATTACCAGAAACATCCTTACCCCAGCAGTCCCTAATAGAATTCATGAAAGAATCATGCTCAGTCCAACAGTTGAGGAATTTGAAATATCTGATAGGATTAGTATTGGAAGCAGCCATTTCCAACAACAAAGGACAGTGACCTGAACCTGTACTTGGAAGGTAGTAATGGTGGATTGAGGCATAACGTTAAGCCAATGGTCATTCACCATGGGCCTATCCAACCTTTTCCAAATCATAGAACCTAAACCACTCTGATTGGACCAAGTGAACTTTTGACCATTGAACCTCAAATCGATAAGACCACAAGCCTCAGTAACAGCAATAAACTCAAAACTTTTGTTTATATTATAAGGAATGCCACCTAGTTTCTCCTCAGGGGAAGAAATAACATTAGAATCACCAATGGTACACCAGGAGAATTGAGTATTAGCAAATTTCAACATCCCCTCCCACAGAGGTCTCCTCAAGATATCTTTGCATTTAGCATACATAAAGGTGATGATAAAGGGAGTGGGCCACAAATTATGAGAAATCTGACAAGTGATGTACTGCTCCTCATTCTAAAACCAAACAATCCACATCCTGACTCCAAAATGACCAAATTTTACCATTAGGGTTGTGGACTGCCTTGTCCATATTCAATAGAACTATAAACTTTTACGGATGAGAATTGTCAGAGAAGGGTTCCAGTAATGAAATAAACTCAGTGTGGTACATAGCTTTCAGAGATTTGATTTTATCCAGAACACCTTGGGTATTAATACCCCTCACATTCCAAGTAATACTATTGATCATTTAAGAGACTTTGCTTTATGGGACCTGGTATTTGGTCTGCTGAAAGGAACAGGAGCAGAGTTAGAAGAACTAGAATTTTTGGAGATAAGAGAAGAGAGGTTGAGTCCTCTAGGAGACAATCCCTACTCTTAAGAAACCTGATTAACTTCTTCATCCATAGTAGCACAAGGAGGGTTGAAAGCTCTAATAAGGTGCTCACTAACCTCATCCTCATCACTCTCAGACTCATCCATAGGTAATTGGTGTTTATCCATCTCATCCTCAGAATTCACAACCCCATATTCATCAAATTCAACATAATCTGTAGGAATAGAATTCAGAATACAAGTAGTGGTCATCTCACCAATGGAGTAATTCTGAGAAGAAATAACATTCTGTGAAGGATTAGAGTTCCCAACAGAGGTAATCACCTCCGTTGCTAGGTCCTCTACCAGAATAAATTTCTTGCAAGAGACATCCTTAGGCTGGTTTCCAGGGACAGCAGAATCAGAGACTACAGAATCAGATAGCATGTACATAGACTGGCCCTCCACTTTCTTTTTCAAGGCATCTCTTCTTTTTTTACTAAGTTTATTATTTTTTTATTTTGAGCCTTCATTGCTTGTGCTAGCATGTGACCCCAAATCTTTTGCCATACCTCCTAAGGGACTGGGATGTAGATTACCCATATTATCCACCTGAGCAACATTCTGGTTAACTTGAGAGAGCAGATTAGGGCTAGAAGGGGATACATGATCCAGATTGGAATTTAGAGTAGTAGGGACACACACAGACTGATCTAAGTTTCCCTTTTTTGGTTCCCCTTCCTGTAAATATAGAAGGTTCTCCTGAACACCATCCAAAAAACGCTGGACATCCATAGAACTAGACACAAGTATAGCAGGGAGATGGGAAATAACATTAGAATCATAAACATGGGGAATGAGAGGTTGTGCCTGACAAGAAACAACAAGCACAACAGTCTCATGGGGAGATAAGTCAATACCTGGGTTAGGAGCCATATCCTTGTGAATGATATCATTTTTCTTACTGGGGATTACTGGTTCACTACCAGTAGTTTGTTCTCCTGGGAAACTAATCAAGTTTCCAGTTGGCTGCCATCTTTTCTTTTCATCATGTTGAATATTATTTTGTAGACCTAGTGGATGTCTATTATTTTTTTATTTTTCCTTCTTTGGGTTTGCCACTCATCCTGTTGTTGTCCATCCATAGGATTATTGTTAGGCTACTGACTGTCCATGTTGCCTGGAAGACTAGAAGTGGTGTTAACCAAATTAGAATCAGAGTTGGAGACACTTACCTGGCCCCAGTTCTCCCCTGCTTGGGCAGAAATCAGAATGGCTTTTTTAGTAGCTTTTGCATCCTTTTTGTTCCTTTCCTCAGTATCCTTTTGCTTCACAATACATACCTCCTCAGCATGTCCTTGATGTTCACAATACTTACAGTAGGCTGGAAGACCCTCATATTGCACTGATTGCCATCTACCAATAGTAAAATCATTTTCATCCGTTCCCATCCAAACATGAGAAGGTCTCTCCTTGGTAATATCCAATTGGACTCTAACTTTAGCAACACTTCCCCTAGATTTTAAGATTGAGGCAGCATCAAGATAAAGAGTCTTTCCAATAGGGACCAGTAATACAGAGATAAATTCCTTATTATAACAGTGCTAGGGGAGTTCAGGAAGGGTAACCCACACAGGAACCATAAGAGTCTTCTTTTCCGGAGTAACATCAGGAGTTTACAATTGAAGCCTAATCAGTTGACCCTCAATAAACATCCTTTGCTTATTCTAAATAGTGGCATGGTCCTCTTCATTATCAAGATCAATGTATATATTCCTAGCATTAAAGTGAGCAATTTTTACCCCACCCCCATAACAATTGAGTTTGTTAAATAAAGCTCTTTCTTATCAACTCAATCTTGGGCATAGTGTTTGAAAATTTTCCAATAAGAGTATATTTGCAAAGGGCTGCCAACTTGAATTTAAAGTCCCCCTTTCTGAAGATGACAGCAGGTAATCCCTATCTAGTAGTAAAGATGGGAGGGATTATCTCAATGGGGGAAATATTTTTGGCTTGATTGGTTCGGAGTTTGGTAGCATAAGAGTGAATAATGGTAAAAGGTAGAGGTTTTGTACTCTGAGCAGGTTTAGGAAAGGTGCTTGAGTTTTGGCCTTGAGGATTAGTGTTTTTCTCAGACTGGTTAGGAATATTAGGGATCTGATTAGGTTGAATCTGTTTCTGAAAGTTAGAAGTGAGATTATTCAAATCTAGGGGCTTAGGAGGAATAAATTTAGGCTTAGCAGCCCCTTGATCCTTAGGGGGGGTTCCTTTTCCCAACCATCTCTTTACCCTTATGAGCATTCTCATTAACAGTAGACACCCCATTAGCCTTGTCCAAATATTTTGTTAATGGAATAGTATACTGAGATCTATCTTAGTTAGACTCTAGCACCTCCAGCTCCTTATCACTCACAGGATCTTTCAAGGTGCAAGAATTACCAGGACAAACAATCAAGTCACCTTTCTCACTCGAATTAACTTCTCCACAATCCACATTGTTAGCAAAATTAATTAAAGACACAAAATTTGAAGAATTAAGTGTAGATGACTTACCTGGTAAGGATTTTCAATCCTTGCTAGACTTACTCCTTGATGTATCACGATTTTCAATAGTAGAAGTAACTTCTATAACACCTTCCAGCTGAACATTATGCTTGAAAGATAAACTATGAGAGTCGAAACTTTTTTCTCGTTGATCCCCAAAATTGTTGTTGGCCTCTAAGCCAACCAGAATGTCAAGGTGGAGGATCTCCATTGGATTTTGATTGATTGGGATGAACTTGACCCAGAATTTTAGAATTAGGGTTTGTTTGAACATTTGGAACCCTAATTTCCAAATTCGTGCCAATTGGCACATTAATAATTGGGGGTTTAGGGTTAGGGATACTCAGGAGTTCACGAGGGTCATTTTGACCCAGATGTTGATCGTCGAAGTTCGTCGGAGATCCGACAACCCCATCGGAAACTATCCCACTGATACACTATACATTAGATATAGCCAAAAACTCGCTTATAGAGGCGGTATGGTGTAAGGAAGACACCTTTACCAAAGAATCCAGATTAATATAGCCACCGGAGTCCAATGGGAAATTGCACATTTCTTCGACATTTTGTTCGACCCCGATATATGATCTCGCCAAAGGCTCGGTGGAAATTATTGAAACTTTGAAATTAGGGAAATTTTCATTCAAGGAATCCACCCCAGTAGTCCTAATAACTCGAATCTTCCTCGAATTTGCGAGGAAGATAATTTTTTGAGCCCGTTGTAACTCCTCTTCAAGAACAACAATAGTGATCGCAGAACTGACCTACTGATTCATGGAGTCTAGGGTTGATTCAGGAGCGAGGTATGGTGTTGAGGGTGCGTCTGATCAGGGAGCACCTGAGGGTTAGGGTTTGATGGTCGTTGACCCACCGGTGGAGGCTCATGCGCCATTCCAGCGTACCCGAGAGTAAAGAGTTTTGAGAGGTTACCGTTAGAGAGAGATTTTAGAGAGAGAAAATATGTGAAAAATGAAAAAGCGATTTACTTTAATTTATAGTTTAAGGTATTGGGTATTCGAGTTTAACTCTAAAATTGAAGATTAGGGATATTGGGACTTGAGTTTGGCCAATATAATTGATATCAATAATCAATATTTTTTTCATAGATTGAGGCAGGTTTTGGTGGGTGTTCTACGCTTGCAAAGTTGTTGAACTTGTCATTAATAAGGTAAGTGAGACTATAAGCTTTAGTGCTTGCTTTTCAAATATACTTTAAAAAATATATTTTCTATCTCTAGTGCATGTGTTGGAACAAGCATGTGCTTGATAGATTTGGGATTCTTTAATCAACCCTAGATAGGCTATTTTTCTTTTGAATATTTTTATAAATTATATGTGGTGTGATGTTGGATATCCTTCTTTATTACTGTGATGTAGTTACTAGGGGCTTACATAGTTGTTGTAATATGTTAGGGGCATATCCATGCTGACGTAATATGTTAGGGGCATACCCATGCTACCGTAATATGTTAGGAGCTTTGTACATGCTGTCGTAGTATAATTTTAGAGCAGTATACATACTGCCATGGACTTGTCGGGGTGATGGGTTGATCTCCTTCACTGCCGTTTATGACAAGTTTTGAGTGTGGATTGAACTGAGACATGTAGTGACCCTTTTGAACATTTCTTTGAACTTAAGGAGCTTATTACGAAGTATATTCTTGTGTATATTATCTATGTATATCCGTTATGCAGATGTATTTTATAACTCATGTTCCAGGGGTATTGAAGTAGCGAGTCGAGGATCTTACTGGGTTATATTTATATATAGCTCACTCCTTACTTGCATGTCAATGCAGATACTGTTGCAGAGAGTGAGACTTGTGGTTGATAAGTTCGTTCTCGTGGACTCTATTATTGAGGTGAGCCTTCACATTATTTGTGGAGGCTACTGTTTCAGCTCTATCTAGTATAGCTTATGTTACTTTTTGGGTTTGCATGCCCAACATTTGAACTCATGTCACTCTATTAGATGCTCCATGAACTTATTGTGGGATTTGGGCTAGAAATATTTTGTTAAATGACTGTTTCTTTTCATAAAGTTTCTATTCGATATTGGTTTAATAACTATTCTATTTTAATGAGTAGAGATGAGGTTTGGTGTTGCACATATTGTATTTTTGTGCTTTGATAATTTGGATGTGTATAGATGTTTGGTTTTCCCGAGAGTAGGGCCTAGATGTGACATGGCGAATGAGAACCCGAGAGCCCTCAATCAAGTTATCTTAGCATCAATTTACACATCATTGGTTCGAAAGCGCGTAATGTAACAAGAAACATATAAATATAAGGGATTGCGGGGTTTTGGACTCAAGCTATGGGGATGTCGTTGGGGAAGGGATTTGCATGAATCACGTAGCACATAGCAAGTACTTTCTAAGGGATGGGTAAGTATGACTCAAGCTATGGGGGCAAGGAGGGTCTTGGAACTTTCCACATAAGCACATTCTCATCAAGCCATATCATAGCAGGATAAGCATAGTCATAGTAAAAGCGTAATACAGCCATAGCATCGCAAATAAACACGTAATACGGCATATAATAGAATTTGATATGTTCAACAATGCCTCTACATAGAATAAGACGAGGGCCATGACATAACCCGGGCTCAACCTCAAGTCATAAAATAGAAAAGGCATAACAAAGCATAAGATAGAGGAAGGTGGGTCTTGCCCTTGAAACAAAGGGTTCACCACTAGCAACAATCCAAGGTCTCTAAGCTAAACGTCCAAAGGTGGATAGAAGTCGTCTCCGTCCCCCTACATGGTTAGATCATGTAGGTAAAGAGTATGGGTTAGCACATATAATGAACTAAGTATGCGAGTATCAATGCATATGAACATGAGCCTACAAACACGCTAGATGACAAGGGCACATATATAGAAGGAGAATATAAGAAGGATAGTACACCAATATGCCATGAAGTCCATGATGTATGAAATATCATAATGCTTAAAGTATAGAGGATGAGACGTAACCGACATCACAATCCATGCAGGCCAATACATGAACTCTCGATGTTAGGCCCCCGCATGCGAGATTAGGGTGACTACTTGCCAAGGGTAGTCACACCATACCTTACGGGAACAACACCTATTTTGGTGTGATGGTCACCTTCCTCTCGACCCAGTCATTTCAGAAGGATTTACAAGTCATATCATATTAAGATACCTATGTTGGCATATAGTTTACAAGAAAGGAGTGGGACCCTTAGGGATAGCCCACTTACTACTCCAATCCTATCGGTGCTCGATCATCATCTCACAAGAATACATATACATATGCATGCTTTCTAACGAAGGACAAGTACTTTCAAATCAATGCAATGCAAAGTTGAGCTTAAAAGTCAAAACGTAATTCAAGTCTTTTACTACTTAGGCTAAAAAGCCAAACAAGAGTTCTAGTATCAAGTGCAAGGGCAAATGCACAGGAATAGCTCATTCAAGACAAGTGCAAGATGGTGTAATTATCCAATTATGCCAAAAAAACAATTCAAGACAAGTTGTGATCACAATCTAGTCATACCCCATGTCTTACAAAAATCAAGTCAAGTCAAGTCCAGGTGGGACTAGCCCATAACAAGAATTTCATCAAAATCAAGTTTTATGTATGCAAATATCATGAATGATGATGAGAATAGCATGGGAGATTAGAATTCATAAATTAAACTCATAATAAGATGAATCTATATGAAATTCAAAGTTAAATTAACAATTAAAACTCAGTTAACGTTACCCATGCATAGATTTAAAGAATAAGGGGACAAGCATAATTGGATTTTCATAAAACCAATGGAATTCAATAGATTAGGACTTAATTCACTTTAAAATCAACAATTAAATACAAATCACACTTCAATTTAATTAAAATAATAATGAATTTAAAGACCCATTTGCAAAGTAACCTTAAATCCCATAGAAATTGAAGAGGAAGAGTTTTGTGTCTTCATGGTTGAAAGGATAACCATGAATCAATCTCACATACCTTGATCAACCAAGAAGGACAAGAAGAATTGATGAAGAATAGATCCCTCCCTTGATTCCCAAGCTTAGTCTTCAATGGAACTTTGAGAGAAGTCTTTGAGAGCAAACTTGAATGAAATTCTAAGTGTTGAAAGGATTTTGAATTGAATGAGAGTGCAAGGAAAATTCAGGGGTTTAGGAGAGCTTAGGAATGCTAAAACGTCCCTAGGATTAGCTAAAAATTACAATTAAATCATTAATGAAGCGAGTGAGAAAAATTGGAAACGTCACCGTCAAGGCCTACTACACGGACCGTGTAGTGATTCACGATCCGTGAGCCCTGCCATGAGCCTGAACTTGAAGATGAAACACCAACCTTGCAACGGATAGGAAAAGTTTGAAACGTCACCCACACGGTCAACTACACGGACCATGAGGGGTCACACGATCCATGAGCTTCTCCCATAAAGCCACACTTGAATAATCGACTTGTCAACGAAGATAGCATACGGGCAGTCACCTGAGCCGTGAGGCTTCACACGGACCGTGAGGTGGTCCGTGGAGCCTCCCTTGGCTCAGAGCCTTGGTTACTGGTTGTCAACATCCCATGGACTGGTACACGGCCCTTGAGGCTCCATACAGCCCGTGAACCCTACCATCAAGTTGATTCGATTCTCGGAACGTTAACCTTATACATAGAATCGATCCTTAGGCCAAGACCATCCCAAAATACCTTACCACGCCTCGTGAGAGGCCACACGGCCTGCTTCACAGACCATGAGGTGACACACGGCTCGTGAGACAGTCGTGAGGCAGTGCCTTAGCCAATCTTCCTCTTCCTTTTACAGAATGAATCCCTGTATAGGCAGTCTCGCTGTAAAGGCCACAACTTCTACATCCAAACTCTGAATTAAGCAAAACTAAGTGCATTGGAAATATAACTCAAAGAGATTCAATTTGACAGGTCGTGGCTCACACAGTTCATCCCGTACCAAGCGATATAGACATTTAAAGTCAGTACTCCTATGAGACGTCGAGCAAAACTTAACCCATGCAATTTCTTTAAATACGGTCACCCACGAGAGACTCAGGAAAAAATTCAAGAGCCAACCAAGGTAGACTCAAATCAGACATCAATCATTCATCACAAAGTTCAAAAAATTTTGGGTTGTTACATCATCGCCCCCTTGGGAACATTCGTCCTCCAATGGGCTAGAACAAGGCTTGAAAGACTCCACTTAAAATAGAAACGTTTCAACATAAAACATAATGCATCATTCATCATTTCATAAAGTCATATAAAACTTATGTCAAAACATCACTCAAATCATTTTGTGCACATGTATGCATGTCATGCCATGAAACTTAAGAAATAAAGAATTAGGACCATTCGAAAAAAGATAGAACCTAGTACCTTAGGCTTGAGTAGGTTGAAAGAGATAGGGGTATCGCTTCATCATGTCCGACTCCACTTCCCATGTAGCACCCTCCACATGTTGGTTCCTCCAAAGCACTTTAACTGTAGCTACCTCCTTGTTGTGAAGTCGTTTTACTTGTCTATCCAAGATTTCAATCGGCACTTCTTCATAAGTCAAGTTTTCCTCAACCGTAACACCCTCCAAAGGTACAATTGCATTAGGGTCACCAACCAACTTCTTCAACATTGAGACATGGAACACCGGATGAATAGAACGCATATCCAAAGGCAACTCTAATCTATAAGCCACATTGCCAACATGCTCAACGATCTCATATGGTCCGACATACCGAGGACACAACTTGCCCTTTTTGGCAAAATGCAAAGTTTCTTTCATAGGTGATACTTTTACATAAACCCAATCACCCACATAAAATGTGAGGTCTCTTTTCTTAACATTCGAGTAAGACTTCTGGTGACTTTGAGTCGTTTTCAACCTTTCCCTAATCAACTTCACCTTTTCTATAGCTTCAACCAAGTCTGGGCCTAACAACGCCATCTCACCTAACTCAAACCATCCCACCGGGGATCTACACCTCCGACCATACAAAGCTTCAAATGGAGTCATACCAATGCTAGCTTGAAAACTACTATTATTGGCAAACTCGATAAGCAGTAGATGATTATCCAAATTTCCCTTAAACTCCAACACACAAGCCCTCAACATATCTTCCAAAGTTTGAATTGTCCTCTCGGCTTGCCCATCGGTTTGGAGATGGAAAGCGATGCTCAATTTAATCTTAGTGTCAAGCCTTTTTTAAAACGATCTCCAAAAGTGAGAAGTAAATTGGGTGCCACGATTCGATATGATGGACCTCGATATACCATGCAACCTCACTAATTCCCGAATGTATAGTTTAGCATAATCTTTGGCTTTGTAAGTAGTCTTGACCGGTAAAAAGTGAGCCGACTTGGTCATCCAATCAACAACAACCCATATAGAATCAAATTGTTTACGAGTACGGGGCAACCCAACTACGAAGTCCATATTCACATCTTCCTACTTCCAAGTGGGGATCTCAATATCTTGAGCTAAACCACCGGGTCTTTGGTGTTCTACCTTCACTTGTTGGCAATTTGGACATTCTGATACAAACTTGGCTATGTCTTTCTTCATGCCATGCAACTAATACACCTCTCTCAAGTCCCGATGCATCTTAGTGGATCCTAGATGAATAGAATACTGGGAATTATGAGCCTCACTCATGATAACCTCCCTAAGTTCGTTGACATTTGGGACACACAACCGGTCTTGATACCATAGCACACCATCTCCCTCTTGGGAGAAAACCTCTATTTTCTTTTTGGCAACCAACTTATTTAACTCAACCAAGGAAGGATCCAAATCCTATTTTTCCTTTAAATCAACAATCACAGAAGACTCAGGCTCGTTTTGAATAAGAATACCGCCATCATTTGAGTCGATCAATCTAACACACAACCCAGCCAAACGGTGTACATCCCTTACCAATTCCTTTTTTCCTTCATCAACATGCGACACACTACCCATGGATAGTCTACTAAGGGCATCCGCTACGACATTCGCCTTGCCTGGATGATATAGGACACTCATGTCATAGTCCTTGAGTAGATTCAACCGTCTCTTTTGCCTCAAGTTAACATCCCTTTGGGTGAACACATATTGCAAACTCTTGTGATCGGTGAACACATCAACATGAACTCTATACAAGTAATGTCTCCAAATCTTTAAAGCAAATACCACTGTCGCCAACTTAAGATCATGGGTCGGATAGTTTTGTTCATGAACCTTCAATTGTCGGGATGTATAGTCTATCACCTTACCATGTTGCATGAGCACACATCCTAACCCGATCCGCGAAGTATCACAATACACCATAAACCCATCTAATCCATTTGGCAAAGTCAAGACAGGGGCCGATGTAAGTCGGTCCTTCAAGGTCTGAAAGCTCTTCTCACACTCATTTGACCACACAAACTTGGCTTTCTTTTGAGTCAACTTAGTCAACGGGGATGCAATGGAAGAGAATCCCTCAACAAACCTCCGATAATAATCGACCAACCCAAGGAAACTTCAAATATCAGAAGGGGTCAACGGTCTAGGCTAATTCTTTACAGCTTCAGTCTTCTTGGGGTCAACCTTAATACCATCACCGGACACCACATGGTCAAGGAAAGTAATTTTTTCCAACCAAAACTCACATTTACTGAACTTGGAAAATAATTCCTTCTCCCTTAAGGTCTAAAGCACCAACCTTAAGTGATCCATATGCTCTCGCTCATTTCGGTTGTAGATCAAGTTATCATCAATGAAGACCACCATAAAACTGTCAAGGAATGGCTTGAACACCTGATTCATAAGATCCATAAACACTGTTGAGGCATTGGTCAAACCAAATGACGTCACCATAAATTCAAAGTGTCCATAACGAGTCCGGAAAGCTATTTTGGGAATATCACACTCCCTCACCTTCAGCTGATGGTAGCCCGAACGAAGATCTATTTTAGAGAAATAAGGGGCTCCTTGAAATTGATCAAATAAGCCATCTATTATGGGCAACAGGTACTTATTCTTGATGGTCACCTTGTTCAACTGCCGATAGTCAATACACATTCGGAGTGAACCATCTTTCTTCCTTACAAATAACACGAGAGCACCCCAAGGTAAGATACTTGGCATGATAAAGCCTTTCTCCAACAAGCCTTTCAACTAATCCTTCAACTCCTTTAGTTCAGGCGGAGCCATACGATAAGGAGGAATGGAAATAGGTTGAGTATCCGGAAGGAGATCTATGCCAAAATCCACCTCTCTATCAGGAGAAATACTGGGCAAATCTTTAAGAAATACATTGGGAAATTCATTAACCACCGGAACCGATTCAAGAGTAGGTGACTCAGTCTCCACATCTCTAACCCTTACAATATGATAGATGCACCCCTTAGAAATCATCCTTCGGGCTTTGAGGTAGGAAATAAATCGGCCCTTAATAACAAAATCACTACCCTTCCATTCCAAAATAGAAATCAACTGATGCATAAGACGCATGCAACCAATCCATCCCAAGGATAACATCAAAATCAAACATCTCAAGCTCAGCCAGGTCACCGGGAAAGATTTTATGCAAAACTAAAATAGGACAACCACGATACACTTTTCGGGCAATGATAGACTTACCCACAGGAGTATAAACCGAATAAGGTTCCCTCAGAGTTTTAGGACTCAAAATAAATTTAACAGCCAATAGATGAGTCACAAAAGATAAATTTGCACCTGGATCAAGCAAAGTATGTGCATCAAAATCAAAGACTTTTAACATACTGGTCACAACATCCAGAGTGTCATCCACCTCCTGTCTGGCATGAAGGGCATATAACCTATTGTTTCTAGGAGCACCACCAACCTGAGCCTTTGACTAGACTTGACCACCTAGACCCATCTGACCCTTCTTTGCATTTCTAGGACAATCACCCACCTGATGATCCTTGCTACCACACCTAAAGCAAGCACCCGAGCTCCTCCTACATTCACTCGAGTGATTCTTTCCGCATTGGTCACACCGAGGAGGCAATGGTCCACCCCCAATTTGTGTCTTGGGAGGTGGTACCCTAGCATTGGTGAACCTCACATTCGAACCTTGTCCTTGTTGGAATCGTCCATTTCTACCACCACCCCTAGAGTTAGAGAACCCACCGTCATATCTGACCCTCTTGGCATCATTCGTGCTCCTCTCCTTGAGCTTTTCTCCTTCAATCTGTTCAGCATAAGTTATGAGTCTGGAAATATCCATCTCTCAAATAAGCATAGCGGTGTGACATTCCTTTACCACCAAATTAGAGACCCCAGAAATGAACTTGTGCATCCTAGCATGGGGATCCGCAACTAGCATGGGAATCCGCAACTAGCATGGGATCATACTTCGAGAGCTTAGTGAACTTGAGAGAATAGTCCCTAAAAAACATGCCACCTTTCTTGAGGTTAATGAATTTGGTCATCTTGGCCTCCCTAAGTTCAAGAGGAAAGAAACGGTCCAGGAAAGCAAAATTGAACTCCTCCCAATCAACTTTTACATCAGCAACCCTCGCAACCAACCACTGATTATACCACACTTGAGCCAGTCTTTCAACTGATAGGCAGCCAGTTCAGCTTTCTCTTCAGAACTCACACCCATGACATTTAACACTTTAGAAAGCTCATCAACAAAGTCTTGGGCATCTTCATCGACCTTTAAACCAAAGAATTCCGAAGGATTCATTCGATTGAAGTCCCTCACCGTAGAGGCTAGAGTTTGACCATGAGTGGGATTAGCCGACCGGTCCTGATTAGTCACCACTTAAGCCAACATAGCAACCACACTTCGGAACTTAGCATGAGTCACTTGTTCCCCCATAGGCTCTTGAGGGCTTGTTTCTCATAAACCGGGGTCGATCTAAGAGCTCTTCATGGAGGCATCTTCTGAAAGAGTGACAAGAACACCAACAAATTAGGAAACCTCATAAAACAGTTCATAGCACGACATCAGAGATAATGAATTGAGACAATTCCTAAAATTTTATCGTAGCCTCTCACTCATAGATATGACGCGCATCACACCCATGAATAAGACTCTATTTGACATGACATGTTGGACTTCGAGGATCATTTACAAACCTAGTGCTCTGATACCATATTTGTCATGACCTGAGAGTAGGGCCTAGATGTGACATAGCGAATGAGAATCTGAGAGCCCTCAATCAAGTCATCTTAGCATCAATTTACACATCATTGGTTTGGAAGCGCGTAATGTAACAAGAAGCACATAAATCTAAGAGATTGCAGGATTTTAGACTCTAGCTATGGGGATGTCATCGGGGAAGGGATTTTCATGAATCACGTAGCACATAGCAAGTATTTTCTAAGGGGTGGGTAAGTATGACTCAAGCTATGAGGTCAAGGAGGGTCGTGGGACTTTCCACATAAGCACATTCTCATCAATCCATATCATAGCAGCATAAGCATGGTCATAGTGAAGGCGTAATATAGCCATATCATTGCAAATAAACACATAGTACGACGTACAATAGAATCTGATATGTCTAATAATGCCTCTACATAGAATAAGACGGGGGCCACGACATAACCCGGGCCCATCCTCAAGTCATAAGATAGAAAAGGAATAACAAAGCATAAGATAGAGGAAGGTGGGTCTTACCCTTGAAACAAAGGGCTCACCACTAGCAACAATCCAAGGTCTCCAAGCTAAACGTCCAAAGGTGGATAGAAGTCATCTCCGACCCCCTACATGGTTAGATCATGTAGATAAAGAGTATGTGTTAGCACATATAATGCACTAAGTATGCGGGTATGCAATGCATATGAACATGAGCCTATAAACAAGCTAAATGACAAGGGCACATATATAGAAGGAGAATATAGGAAGGAATAGTACACCAATATGCCATGAAGTCCATGATGCATGAAATATCATAATGCTTAAAGTATAGAGGACGAGACGTAACCGACATCACAATCCATGCGAGCCAATACATGAACCCTCGATATCAGACCCCTGCATGCGAGATTAGGGTGACTATTTGCCAAGGGTAGTCACACCACACCTTACGGGAACAACACCCATTTTGGTGTGATAGCCACCTTCCTTATGACCCGGTCATTTCAGAAAGATTTAAAAGTCATATCATATCAAGATACCTATGCTGGCACATAGTTTACAAGAAAGAAGTAGGCCCCTTAGGGCTAGCCCACTTACAATCCCATCGGTGCTCGGTCATCATCCCACAAGAATACATATACATATACATGCTTTCTAACGAAGTACAAGTACTTTCAAATCAATGCAATGCAAAGTTGGGCTAAAAAGCCAAAATGTAATTTAAGTCTTTTCATACTTAGGCTAAAAAGCCAAACAAGAGTTCTAGTATCAAGTTCAAGGGCAAATGCATAGGAGTAGCTCATTCAAGACAAGTGAAAGATGGTGTAATCATCCAATTATGCCCAAAAACCAAGTCAAGACAAGTTGTGATCACAATCTAGTGATACCCCATTTCTTACAAAAATCAAGTAAAGTCAAGTCAAGGTGGGACTAGCCCATAACAAGAATTTCATCAAAATCAAGTTTCAAGTATGCATATGTCATGAATGATGATTAGAATAGCATGGGAGATTAGAATTCATAAATTAAAATCATAATAAGAAGAATCCATATGAAATTCAAAGTTAAATTAACAATTAAAACTCAATTAACATTACCCATGCATAGATTTAAAGAATAAGGGGACAAGCATAATTGGATCTTCATAAAACCAATGGAATTCAACAGATTAGGTCTTAATTCACTTTAAACTCAACAATTAAATACATCCCATACTTCAATTTAATTAAATCATTCATAATTTAAAAGACCCATTTGCAAAGTGAGCTTGAAATTCATAAAAATTGAAGAAGAGGAGTTTTGGGTCTTCATGGTTGAAAGTATAACCATGAATCAATCCCACATACCTTGATCAACCAAGAAGAACAAGAAGAATTGATGAAGAATAGAGCCCTCCCTTGATTCCCAAGCTTAATCTTCAATGGAACTTTGAGAGGAGTCTTTGAGACCAAACTTGAATGAAATTCTAAGTGTTGAAAGGATTTTGAATTGAATGAGAGTGCAAGGTAAATTCAGGGATTTAGGAGAGCTAAGGAATGCTAAAACGTCCCTAGGATTAGCTAAAAATCAAGTTGACGCGATTCTCGAAACCCTACCATCCGGGTTGTTACACAGTCTCATATAGGGGGTGTTTTTGAATGTGACAAAAATGGTATCAAAGTCTAGGCTTTAAGTCCCAGGTCATGGAACAATGTTTGGTAGAATCTAGATCATAGTTATGTAGGCACCCATACTTATGACCTTGAGGCTACTAAATATTTAGGATGTATTCTCTTTTTCATTCCTTATTCGTGCATTGAGTTAAACCAAGTTTAACCTTTGAATATTTTTTACAGATAGCAAAGAGTCGTGGCTCTTCCTCTGCTGTTCGATTTAATACTATTGTTGGACATGGTGGGGAACATGGTATTACCTCCAGTGGCAGTCAGGGTAGGTCTCATCCTACTAAGGCTCGAACCAGGGCATCTATTGCTACTCAATCAGGAGTTATGAATGGGGGACAGACTCGAGTTGCTGCCCCAGAACAAGTGCAGGAACAAGTTGTTCAGGATGCTCCACAAATAGTGTTACTTGTTGCACCTACTGTCGCCTTAACTACAGATGTTGTGATGAGATTGTTAAATGTGTTAGAGGCATTGGTGCCTAATCAGGGTGGAATCTCAGCTCCTCAGACTACAACACAAATGCAGGAACAGGTTCAGTTGAATGTTGAGGCGACTCAGACACCACATTTTTCCCCTCAACAAGTTGGTCATCTTACAACTTCAGGGCAACCCAAAGATCTTAAGAATTTCATGGACGTTAAGCCACCAGAGTTTGATGTGACCCCAGCTTCTATTGAGCCTCAAAAGTTCATTGATTGTTGTGAAAATATACTTACTACATTAGGGTTGAAGGAGACTTGTGGTGTGGAATTTACCACTTTTATGTTCTCCGGATCTCTAGAGGCATGGTAGACTTCCATTCAGAGAGGTAGACAAGCAAGGTCACCACCTATCACCTGGTCAGAGTTTTTAATAATGTTTAAGGATAGGGTTATTCCATTGAGCAAACAAGATGATATGAGACGTCAGTTCCATGAGTTGCGTTAGGGCAATATGACAATTATAGAGTATGAGGCCAAATTCACTGAATTGTCCAAGTATGTCCCATTTTTTATTATAGATCCAAGGGAAAAAGTAAGAAGATTTGTGGATGGACTAGAGCACCGTTATTGTGGTCCTGTGATACGATATGTGTGAAATGGTACTTATTCAAATATAGTTGACACTGCTCTTTGTTGTGAGTCCTATTGGGAGATAGAGGAAATCAAGCGAGAAAGAAAAAAAGTCACATAATACAGGTAGATTTAGTGGTGCTCCATCTGGAGGCAAGAGTAGATTTCATCATGGGAAGTCTAGGCCTACTCAGTCAGAGTCGGTGGTGCAATCTTCTAAGAGTGGTTATCAAGCTAAGAAGGGCCAACAATAGGTGTAGAAGAAGGGTGATAATTCTTTTCGGTCTAGACAACATCCAAGGTATTATAATTGAGGTAGGAATCACAGTGGTCACTGTTTTGGTATTAGTGGTCCTTGTTTTACTTGTGGTGAACAAGGACATATTGCTAAATTTTGTCCTAAGGGAGATTCTGGTACTAGTCAAGCTACTACACAGGTGCAGAGGAATACGATAGATACTCAGGCTTATATTCAGCCAGCTAGAGCCGCTCCACAAGGTGCTCATGGATGGGGTCGACAGGGTGCACAGGCTACTCAGGGAGCAAGTGGACCAGCGAGATTATTTGCTATGGCCAGACAGGATGTCGAGGTATCTAATGTTGTAGTCACAGGTATTATTACTATTAATGCTCATGAGGCATATGCTCTTATTGATCCTAGTTCTACGTATTCGTATGTATACCCTTCTTTTGCTATATCTTTAGAACGACGAGTTGAGACTCTTAATGTACCATATATGTTTATGACTCCAGTTGGGGAGATTTTATCAATGGATAGAGTGTATAGAGATTGTGTTATATCTGTGCAGGGCAAGGACACAATAGTTGCTCTATTAGAGTTGTCGATGTCTAACTTCGATGTGATCATGGGCGTGGATTGGTTAGCATCATGTTATTCTTTGGTTGATTGTTATACTAAGCTGGTACATTTTAATTTCCTTAGAGAACCACCTTTAGTATGGAAAGGCATGACTCCTCTTACACGAGAAAAGATAATATCTTATGTAAAGGCACATCGAATAATTAATCATAGTGCCTTGGCTTTATTGCTATTGTCCATAATACTCGGGGAGAGGATGTCACTATCGATAGTGTTCCAATTATGCGAGAATTTGTTGATGTGTTTCCAGAAGACTTACCTGGGCTACCTTCGATGAGAGAAATTGAGTTTAGCATTGATTTAGTGTCAGACACTCAACCTATCTCTATTCCTCCATATCGTATGGCTCCAGCTGAGTTGAGAGAATTGAAGGTCAAACTCCAAGAGCTACTCGATAAAGGGTTTATCAGCCTAGTGTATCGTCTTGGGGTGCTCCAGTGTTATTTGTGAAAACGAAAGATGGCACAATGAGAATGTGTATCGACTACAGGCAGTTGAATAAGGCGACAATCAAGAATAAATACTCGTTGCCTCATATTGATGATCTATTTGCTACTCACTTTTCCAAAATTGATTTGAGAGCAGGTTATCATCAGCTGAGAATAAAGACCGAAGATATCTCAAAGACAGCCTTTCAGACCAGGTATGTGCACTTTAAATTTTTGGTGATGTCTTTTGGATTGACTAATGCACCTGCAGCATTTATGGACCTCATGAACAGGGTATTCAAGCCA
>JBCEWC010008683.1:0-19662 GCA_038996855.1 Solanum aculeatissimum | reverse complement strand
ATTTAGATTCTCTTCTTAAAGGGCAAAAATGAAGAAGGATAAAGGATGGAAAGTGAATTTAAAAACTATATCTTATATGCGGGACGTGAGTCCTTTACTATTTAAAAGCATGTGTCTCTATTTGTCACAATGATGGTAACATGCTCTGGAGCAAAGGCGGGAGCTGGATATGAGGTATATACATAACATTGTCTTCTACTGATTAGTCTATAGATTATGTTAAGTTTAAATATAGTATTTGAAATTATTATAAATTCCATAATAAGTGAATCAAGATATTAATTGTTTTACTCGTAGAACAATCTGCCACACTCGATCGAGGTAAAGATATAGAGTTCAAAATTGGATAATTTGTTTTCCCATTACTATTTTTGAAGAAAAACTTTATTCTCATGTTTAAAGTAAACCAGAACATAGATGAATGAACAATAGAGTTTTTGGCTTACTATAATGCAGAACAGAAGTGTTATAATTTGAAATTAGATCGAGTTAACCGTGACTGTCTAAAAAAATAGAAGAGTATTTACAAAACGTTGCACATCAAATGAAGAATTCAAAACTATACCTGTATCTCCAAAATCTTCTCACTTATCAAAATCATTTTTCCAATACAAAGTGAAAATAACATACGTGAAATAGAAATTTTGGATTAAAAACTACAAACAAAAGTTACGAACTTGAATCTCCCTATCTTCTTGAACACCCTTCACCATAATCTATTACACTGAATTTCTATAAAATAGTTCACCATTCAGACTTTGCAATTTCCCCATTCCTTTACTTCCCCAAGTTTTACTGTCTATAGTTCCATTTGCTTTAAAGGCGTCATCCCTTTCTGCACCAATGAAATTTTTCACAAGCACTCCTTCCAGTACAATAGTTGGGGCAATTCGCCTCCAATTCAGTTTCAACAAAATAGCAATGGAAAACGTATCACTGAGATCACCATCGTTAGATAAATACCCTTATTACAGAACAAAAAGAAAGAAAAAGAACTGTGTGTGCAAGCAAATTGCCAAAATTCAATATTTAAGAAAATGCAAATTAAAGAGGGTGAAATGCAGTAGATGGAAGAACAATCAATTAGCATTAATTTAAGAGAGAAATTAGAAGGATTATAGTACGATCTACATGCATGTCTTATAAAGGTTTTTGGCATACCTCATGGCAACAGGGGTTAGGGATTTTCTGAAAGTGTCTATGGACGCATCTTTTGTTTTTTGCAACAATCAATCTGAGTTTAGGAGTACATAATATTTAAAGCAGAGAATGGATGCGAAAAGTTAATTATTTCGCGGAAGAGTGAAGTCCCTGAAATTTGTTGTTAAATCTCGAAAGTGATCTGCTCACGAATAAGAACAAAAGTAATTCTTGCATTTGAGAAAGAAGAGAAAGAGACGGAGGGCAATTAGAAAGTGTAACGTTTCATGTATTTTAATTAAACAAAAATAACTATTTGTTTACCTTTTCTGAAATAACATTTTTGTTAGGAAACATTAAGGATTATAGGCTAAAAATTGGGGGGAAAAAATAATGCTAAAATCTAAAAGTGCTACTAAATTATCACCCCCACTCTTAAGGGAGTGCTTTGCTTCTCAGACTTGAAAAATCTGTTCAGACAATTAATCAAACAGTTGGAATGCATAGTTTTTCTTTGCAAGTTTTAACACTCTACAGTTATGAATTAGTCTCCCAAAGTCTGTGAAGTAACAGGGACTATAGTTTGCTACTCAAAATGAAAATCACAACTCAAACTTCAAAGCACACAATCAACACGGAACGAAAAGAAAGAAAGTTCATCACTGTATTGGGGGGCCTGGAATGGGGGTTGGGTTGTTCAGTCTTGAGGAAGATAGAATAGATAAATAATTTACCTGGTGAAGATTTCCAATGTAGTCTGATGGATTGAGAGGGAGAGTGGTGTTCGATGTTTTTAAAACAACGAATGGTCAAACACATATGTCGCCTTCAAACTCGTCTCATTTTTCAGTTTGTCATTTCAGTCACATCTCCTTTGGGACATCTGATGAAGAGAAAGGAAGCGACTCATCTGATAAACAGAAAGGAAGCGACTCATCTGATAAAAGAGAAAGGAAGTGTCTCCAAAAGTAAAGCACCGGTTGGGAAATTTGTTTTTACCTTGTGACTTTTTAAATTTTTATTAATAGAGAAATTGGGCAAAAAAAAAAATTAATTTTAGTAATGTGCTTAGAAGATGTCACATCAATAGTTACACATATTCTTTTATATATATATATAAGATATGCACTCGGAACTTCTAATTAAGAATAAAAAATATTATAATCCATCACAACACTCATCGGAAATTTTACACATTAATTGCCAACTAATTTGTGTAGTTGCTTTTCTTATTAATTGATTTGGTACGTTTTGACACGTTAAAATCTTGAAAATAAATAAACCATGTTTATAGGTGTGTTATCACATCTTTTGTCAACCAAACAAAATTTAGTGTTTGTTCTGCAAAAGAGAAAGACATTTGTATTATTTATTGATGATTGATAAATAATTGATCAGGTTAAAACATTTATAATTTGAAGTAGGTTTAAGATCAAGTTAATTTCATTTCATGCACACGACAAACAGAGGAAACCAAGACATTCTCATGAACATAGTGAGGATCATCAGAGTAATTTTGCGTATCTTTTAAGCTTGACTAGTTTGTCCAAACTCAAAGTGGAAAATGTTTTTCTTTGCCTTAAATCTATTATTTTTACTGCTTTCATTTACATTACTGTCAAATATCGATTGCTGAAATGTTGTATTTGAACTAAGGACCTATTGAAAACAAATTATCTACTTTCACGAGATAGAAATAAGACTACATACACATCATCCTCCGTAAATCTCACTTGGGGTTGGTGTGTAGTAGTCGTATAATCTGTTAGAATACTAGTGTTTTAAACACATTAATTGCATATTATGACACTATGAATATCAATTAATTGTGGATGGCTTATTATCATTTGAGTCTAGTTTTTTAGTATGAGAAGAAAAGTAAGATTAGACCTCTATTCAGTTTTAGTTAATCAAGAATTAGATAGTTAAGGTTTACCTATGAGCACGCATGCACTTACTTATGTCATGGTGGTTAGTTAGTCAAGCCATATTTCCCAAACAATACTTGTAGATGCTCCATTTGACTCTTTTTTCAAACATCTTATTCAATTTTTAGTTATGTTATTTGACTTTAGATTAACATTTGGGATTGTATCTTTTTTCAAAATAAAAATAAAATTTAGAGATAGAGGAAGGGATTACTTTCGTCGATTCATATTATTTGATTTTTGTTGATTTGACACATTTTTTTAAAAAATTTAAAAATTGAAGGTGTATTTTGCTAAATTAAACTTATTAAGGATAATTTGAAATTTGAAATTTGAAATTTGACTAATATTATTTTATGTAGTTACTATTTAATACAAAGGATAGTATGAGGGAAAAAAACAATCTTGATTAGCTAAAGTGGACAAGATAAACTATTTATTTTTTATATACTTTGGCCCCAAGTAAATCGAACCGGAGTGAGTATTTTCTCTATTCATTTTACTCTTCCACCAAATTAAAAATAAATTATTTTTATACTTTTATTTGTTTTATTTATATCAATAGAAAAATAATTTATTTTAAATTTTTACTTTTAACATTAATTACTCATTTTGAATCAATTTCTAAGTCTATTAAGATTACACACCAATTAATATAGATATTACGGTAAAATATGTAATTCATTTATTATTTTGGAAATAAAAAACACTTATTAGGAGGTTGTATGATTAATATCTTCATTATTAATCATGCGTTCAAATTTTAAGTATGATTATCAGTACTTTATGAGGTTACTTAATAATAAGGTGTTGTTTGATGGAAATAATATTTTCTTTATTTATTTTTATTTGTCCATTATTTTAAAAAGAGAAAAGGGTCAAAAATGTTTTAAACTATATGAAAGAAATAAAAATGTC
The DNA here is from genome assembly GCA_038996855.1 of Solanum aculeatissimum. Classification (NCBI taxonomy): domain Eukaryota; kingdom Viridiplantae; phylum Streptophyta; class Magnoliopsida; order Solanales; family Solanaceae; genus Solanum; species Solanum aculeatissimum. The sequence goes on along the minus strand of JBCEWC010008683.1, from coordinate 15,676 downwards.
CTTGATTTATACTTTGGTCCAAAATACCCTTGTCATTGATACTTTGGTCCAAAAATGTTCTTATTGTTACCAAACAAGTCAAAAATGTTCTTCTTTAAATAAATAGACATATTTTTTCTTTTTAAACATATTGTGTTCTAATAAAAATATTATTTTAAAGAATTCTTTTCTTGTTTTATTTTTTTTAAAATCACATTAACTAATAAAAATGTAAGCAAATAATTTTTTTCTTAATCCTATTTTATCAATTAAAATAGAACATCATACCATGTAACAAATAATATATGTCATTAATATAAGATTATAGTAAACACAACATTAATTTTTATTTAGATAACAATAAAAATAGTAATTATAATAAAGCAGAAAAAAAATAAGTTTTAAATTTCTTTTCTCGAATTAAAGTAGAATAAATATTGCTAATTAAAAAAATAATTAGAAAAATAATGTGTTAAAAATAAAATAAATAATAAATTTATTTAAAAAAGGACATTTTTGACCCATTAAATAACAATAAGGGCATTTTTGGATCAAAATATTAATGGTAAGGACATTTTTGGATCAAAGTATAAATCAAGGATATTTTTATTTCTTTCGTATAGTTTAAGAGCATTTTTGACTCTATTCCCTTTTTAAAATAAATTTTCACTTTTAATTGTCACTATTAACATATTAAAAAAAATCTTCATATTTTATTATTAGCATTAATTTTTTATTTTTTAAAATCTAATATATACTAAACATCAATCAATAGAAATAAATGATAATATGATAAAATAATTATACTAATTATTATTTTCTTAATATATATGTCAAATCTAAATATACCGAGTAAAAGTGAAAGAAGGATACATCTCTTTTGCTTTGATTAAGTAAACAAGTAAAAGGGACAAAATATTTTTTATAGAAGAAAAATAAAATAAAATAAGTGTCGTATCAATAAAAATATTTTGTCCCAAAATTTAGTATACCCTCATTCTCTATTTTCTTAATAATGCTCAATTCTTAAGAGATATTTATTAAATAAGAATAATTTAATAAATTATATTTCTATTTTACTTGTCAAGACAAGGTTTGACACAACTCTTTAAAAAATTAATAAAAAATCTAATTTGATTAATATAATTCTATTAAAATGGTTGAATTTTTTTGAAATAATTATAATAATAGAGTTGATCTCATTTAATAATAACTTAATTACTAAGGGTAGAATTGAAAAAAATAATTACTTATTTCTTAATTTTTTTAAATTGGAAATCAATTTAAAACAATTACTTTAAGAATATGTCAAGAGTAAGCAATTAGTAAGTTTGATTCCCTAAACCAAAAAAAATAATAATAAAGTTTGATTGTCTGGCCGTATTAGACGTCGGGTGCTGGTTAGGGCCTTCTTAATTTAATTTATATACATAATTAGATTGATATTTAGTCAATTTCTATGCTCATATTTAATTATATACAGATTAAGATAAAATATATCCTCATGTTTTTGTCTTTACCTATTCGAGTTAGTATATTTATTACTTCTCCCGTTCATTTTTATTTATTAAATTTTAACTTAGTATATTTATTAAAAAAATAATTATTGATATACTAAGTTTAGATTTTCATTTTTGTTAGTTGATAGAGTCTCAAACATATTTATCCATTATATTTTTAAAATTATTAACTTAATAACAATAAATTGAGAGTATAATAGAAAAAAAAATTTATTCTATCTTGATTGATTTGTCAAAAATGACAAATAAAAATAAAAATCAAATTAAAAAATTTATGAGAACTAAAAATGAACAGAAAGAATATTACTTAATATATTGCAATTAGGGATGAATAAAATCAAATTGAAAATCAAAATTGAGTCAATTTTGAAAAAAGAAAAACAAATAAAACTCCATTAGTGATTTGATTTGACATGATTGGTATTGAAAAAAAAAATTGAGTATACTTGATTGGTTTGATTTTAACTTTAAAAAGTCAATCTGAATTCAAACCAATATGACATTATATATATAAGTTTTTAAAATTTATTTTATTCATAATAATATTTACTTTGATATAATTTATAAATATTTCTTGTACTTTTTTCATAGTTTTGTTTTTATAATATATTTTTTTAAATTTAACTTAGAGTTTTAAATGACCCTATAAAAATTTATAATCCATAGATATTAGTAGTTCTAATAAAATTCAAATCAATGCTACTGCTAATAAAAAAACAATTTAATACTGAATGCAATAATATTGAATATTTGTTCTTTAATTTTACATTGATTTAGACAATTAAAATGTATAACCTAATTTTGATATTTTCTGTAGTGTGTAATCATATAATTAGTACTTATTAGATTTGGACTAAGATATGCACTCCCAATTTATGTAACAGTCAAGTAATTTAAACTTTTAATTATAAATTTAGATATTAAATATTTAATTTTTAAAAAATAAAATTTATATATTTAAAAATTAAATATTATAAATTTTAATAATTTACAATTTAATAAAATGTATATAAAAATAAATTTGAATAAAAAATTAATTTATTTATATTTTAAAATTTTTAAAATACCACATAAATTAAAATAAAAAATAATTATTTTTGCATTAATCTTTCCTTGTAGATTAGACTTATAAGTATCCGGCTACAAGTGCTACGTGTATAAAAACAAACTACCAAACACATTATATATATTCTATTTTTGTCTTCACCTATATGGAACTTCTTTTCTAAAATATCTACTATGTTTACGTCCAGATCACATTAATTAAAATATATTACATCTTTATGACACAAAAACATAAAACACACACATTATCCTCATTACACATTCCAATCATAATCTAAAATTTATGAATTTAAAATTTTAATCTTTTAAAATTATTAATAATTAATAGATATATATTTAATAAATTTTTTACTATAAAAATAAAATTTAAATTAATATTCTTAAGTTCGATGTATCTATAATGAAAGCTACAATGATCTTTCTCTTCAACTCAGTAAAATTTCTTTTTTTCAAATTTTTAGTGATATACATATTTTCTTCGTCTCAATTTATGAAAAAATATTTAAATTTTGAGAATCAAATGAGTTTTTTAATCATAATTTCTGTATATGTCTATTAAAAAATTTAAATTATTAATTCGTGACTTATAATATTTTTTAACTAAATGTCTAAATATGTTAATTTTATTTTTATGGCTATTAAATTATTGGTTGATTTTTGAAGTTGTACAAATAAAAGCGCACATCTTTTTTAGTATACGGTACATTATTTATTTGTCTTCACTTTCTGTGCAACTCCCAGGTGGAACAGAGAGGAGACCAAAAATGGAAGAATCCACCCGTTATATTCTTGGGATAATATTTCCCGCGAAAAAGCTTTAAAATAATTAATATGTTTCAATTTGCAATTTTAATTAGGACAATTATTATTATTATGTCATGGCAATTTGTACTCTTTTAAGGAATAATTTATCTGCAGATTTTAGAGTTTCTTTTAAGGTTGGTCCAAATTTATGTTAAAGTCAACCCCATGACAAAGAGAGAAGGAAGATCCAAGTCATTGTTCAAATGTTATCAAGCCAAAGGGAGATCAACTAACATTTCTTGTCACATTGTCTTTCTTATTCCACCTTGAACCATAATAATATTAATCATAAATTTTATAAGTCAGAAAGTCTCCTTTTCATTCCTTCCTTTTAACCTTCTTTTTTTCCCCTCAAAGTTGAACTTAGAAATGTCTGTTTGTGTCTTTGGGTCATTGGTATTTGCATAAAGATTGAAACATTTTTGAGTGTATGATTAACTTTCTTGAATTTTTGAGGCCTATGTGACACCCTTTTGAGCTCCTTAAAAGGGTGGACTTAGAAATGTTTGTTTGTGTTTTTGGATCATTGGAATTTGCATAAAGATTGAAACTTTTTGAGTGTGATTAATTTTCTTGCATCTTTGAGGCCTATGTGACCCCTTGAGCTGTTTAAAAGGGTGAACTTTTCATTTTCTTCTTGTTTGTGTAAGCTCTAGTGGTCTGGTATTTTGTTCTTTTTCTGGGGTTTCAAGCTTTTTTTGGAAATTCTTTATCTGGGGTTCTGTTTTTTGGATATATTATTCATTAACTCTTTGGTGGGTGAGAGAAAGTTCTGATTTTCAAGGAGTTTTTCTATTTCTGGGCAATTGAAAAAGGGTTCTTCTTGGAAAACTCCATTTGCCTATAATTCTTTTTTTATTTTGGCCTTATTCTTGGTACTTTTATTTTGGGTTTGGGGTTGAGGAGTTTGCAAAAAAATGAAGACAGGTAGGAGGAGGAAGTTACATTTTAGCAAGATTTACACATTTAAATGTGGGAGAGAATCATTTTTAGGTGATGTTGATCATTCACAAATTGGAGGTCCAGGATACTCAAGAGTTGCTTATTGTAATGAACCAAGTAGTTTTGAGGCTGTAATTAGAGATTATGTTGGAAATTATGTAAGCACTACAAAGTATAGTGCTGCAACTTTCTTGCCAAAGTCCTTATTTGAGCAGTTTAGAAGAGTGGCTAACTTTTACTTTCTTGTCATTGCCATATTGTCCTTTACACCAGTCACTCCTTATTATACTCCTGCTACTGCTGTTATTCCTCTTGTTATTGTCATTGGAGTCACCATGTTGAAAGAAGGTATTGAGGATTGGCACAGGAAACAGCAGGTATTTACTCTTCTTCTTCTGAGTAATTAAGTATACAGTTCCTCACGAACGAAAACCGCTTGGTGGGGAGGGATATGCCCTCATACCGAGCCTCCCTGGCACGAATTTGGATTAGTCAGTTTATTCCCAAAAAAGAGAATAGGATTTTCATGCTTTTCCTATTGATTGTTGAATAGGCTACTTTAAGTTGAAGACAATAAATTTGTAAAACATCTCTTGATTGTCCATGCTAATCCTTTAGTAGTTTGAATATCGAAAAAGTGTTTGTTGCTCTAATAACATCATCTCTTATAATGTTATGAATTTTCTAATTATTATTGTTTCATTTTAGACCATTCTATTGTTACCATTGTAGTTTATATGATTTCATTTGTGTTTGCGTTTTCTATCTTTCAGGATATTGAGATGAATAATAGCAAGGTTAAAGTACATCAAGAAAATGGAGATTTTAACCAAACAGAATGGAAAAACTTGAGAGTTGGTGACATTGTTAAGGTGGAGAAGGACGAGTTCTTCCCAGCAGACTTACTGTTGCTTTCCTCTAGTTATGAAGATGCTGTTTGCTATGTTGAAACCATGAATCTCGATGGGGAGACTAATTTGAAGCTTAAACAGGCATTGGAGGTGACTTCGTCGTTGCACGAAGATTCCCACTTCAAAGACTTCAAGGCATTTGTTAAATGTGAAGATCCTAATGCTAATTTATATGCTTTTGTTGGAACTATGGAATATGAAGAAAAGCAGAATCCTCTTTCTCCCCAGCAATTACTTCTCAGAGACTCTAAATTGCGGAACACGGATTACATATATGGGGCTGTTATCTTCACTGGTCATGACACAAAGGTCATGCAAAATGCTACTGATCCCCCTTCGAAAAGAAGTAGCGTTGAGAGAAGAATGGATAAAATCATCTACTTCTTATTTGGACTTTTGGTCACTATGTCCTTAGTTGGATCAGTCTGCTTCGGATTTCTGACTAAAGAGGACTTAGATGATGGGCATAAGAGATGGTACCTACGGCCTGATGAATCCGAAATATATTTTGATCCCAATAGAGCTTTTGCTGCTTCTTTTTACCATTTTCTGACAGCCGTGATGTTGTATAGCTACTTGATTCCGATATCCTTATATGTGTCAATAGAAATTGTTAAAGTTCTTCAAAGTATGTTTATTAATCAAGACATTCATTTGTATCATGAAGAAACAGATAAACCAGCACATGCCCGCACCTCAAATTTAAATGAAGAACTTGGTCAGGTAGACACAATACTTTCAGACAAAACTGGTACCTTGACTTGTAATTCAATGGAATTTGTCAAGTGCTCAGTGGCTGGAACAGCTTATGGACGTGGTATTACAGATGTCGAGAGGGCTATGGCTAAAAGAAATGGTTCACCATTGATTGAGGATTCTGCTGTTAGTCCAAAGAAGTCCTCAATAAAAGGCTTCAACTTTAATGATGAGCGAATCATGAATGGGAGTTGGATGCATGAGCCTCATTCAGATGTTATACAGAAGTTTTTTCGTTTATTAGCAGTCTGTCATACGGTCATACCTGAAGTGGATGAAGAAACAAGTAGGATTTCATATGAAGCTGAATCTCCAGATGAGGCAGCCTTTGTAGTTGCAGCTAAAGAAATTGGTTTTGAATTAGTTAAGAGGACACAAACAAGTGTGTCAGTGCTTGAATTGGATCTCGTATCTGGCAAGAAAGTCGAGAGGTTAGTTATCATCAAACAGGTCTCTACAGTATGCTTTTTCATGAATTTATTATTTTCAAAGCTAAATTAGAGTACATTAATTCAATATTTTAAAATAAAAATTCAGATATTCAAAAATATGATGAAAAATACAACTTAAAATATTCGTCAAAGTTCATATCGTTTGACTCTCAAAAAAGAAACTATGACAACTAAAAAGGAACCGAAGGAGTATCTTTGAGATTTGCTGCTTCTTGATAAAGACAAATTGAAAAGCATATTAACATAGTAAGTATTTTTAAAATAGATCCTTTTATATTTATATTCCTAGAACAGTAATTCATTTGGTGCTTCCTTTGATCCCACTGCTTATCTGTATCTTTTAGTCTCTTTCTCGGTCCTGTTGACGATTGAATACTTTTCCTGGAAAGATTGTATGTTCAAGGTTGTGTAATGAAAACAGCTATTATTGGTGACGTTCTAAATTTAGTGCATACATTAAAAATGACATTTTTGTTAGGACCGAAATAATCAAGTGTCATGCGAGAAAATGTTAAGTAAGAAGAAAAATGAGAAATGTATCAAAAGAGTAATAATAGATTTCTTTCTTTGCAGGTTATATACAATTTTGAATGTTTTGGAATTTAATGGTGCTAGAAAAAGGATGTCTGTAATAGTAAAGGATGAAGATGGAAAGATATTGCTACTCTGCAAAGGTGCTGATAGGTTAGTAAAATTGCGACTTTAACAAGCACTGTAAATTCCTTAAATTAGTTGCTGATTTTGTTTTTGTTTTCCTTCTTCTATCTCCTCTTTCTGGCTATGGTATTTATGCAGCGTCATGTTTGAAAGGCTAGCGAAAAGTGGAAGGGAATTTGAAGAGATAACAAGGGAACATGTAAATGAGTATGCTGATGCAGGCCTGAGGACCTTGATACTAGCTTACCGAGAAATCACCAAGGACGAATACCAAGCATTCAATGAGCAATTTTTAGAGGCCAAGAATTCGGTCAGTGCAGACCGTGATGTGTTGATTGATGAAGCAACTAAAAATATTGAAAAGGAGTTGATTCTACTAGGCGCCACTGCTGTTGAGGACAAACTCCAACAAGGGGTAAGTTTAATAAAGTCACTAGTTTCTTACCACCAATCACCATTCGGATGTTTTGTATGACTTTGTTTCTGTTATTCATTGTGTTAGGTTCCTGAATGCATTGACAAACTTGCACAAGCAGGTATTAAGATATGGGTTTTGACGGGGGATAAGATGGAAACAGCCATTAATATCGGGTATAGTATTTGGTTATGAGTTTTATATTACTTGTTTCATTCAATTGTTTCTTGTTGCTTGTCTAAACATATTTTTTCTATTATTTCTGCTTCAGTTACGCCTGCAGTTTGCTTAGACAAGGAATGAAGCAACTTGTCATAAACTTGGAAACGCCTGATATTATAGCAACCGAGAAAGGAGGAGACAAAGATGCTATTGCCAGGGTAATACTTATTCTGTTTTCCTCTTTATTAGAATGGTTGAGTAATTTTTCAGGCTAATATATATTCTTTCTTTGTCACATTTCTTATTAGGAGTTACTTGATTGAGATATTACCTAGCACTTTCTAATAGTGCAAGTTTTTTGTTACACAATTTCGCCAATTCACTTCTTGAAGCCAAAATGTTTTGATACTTTTCTCATCAGTGGCTCCCTTGTCATTGAAGATATGGATATTTTCCCTCTCGGTTTCTCTACACAGGCGTGTATCCACATGCTGTCGCCCTCTAAACACCATTCAGTTTCCACGCAATAACCCAAAAAAAAGGGTGGATAATGCCTCAGATTTTCTATCAATGATTATTGAGGTTAGTACTGATGGAGTTGTATGTTATTTCTTCTTTGTTATAGGCGTCAAAGGCAAGTGTTGTACGACAAATTATAGAAGGGAAGGCTTTGCTTATGGCTTCAAGCACAGAAGCATTTGCCTTGATCATTGATGGGAAATCTCTTACATATGCTCTAGAAGATGACACGAAAAGATTGCTTCTAGACCTTGCAATTGGATGTGCCTCTGTTATATGTTGTCGTTCATCGCCTAAACAAAAGGCATTGGTGAGTACAACTTGTCTTCACAACCAAAATGTTGCTATTAGATTGTGAGGCCTTTTACTTTCTCTTAATTACTACAAAGTAACCCTCTCTTGTATTCCGTCTGGAACTAGATTTCTCATCTCTTTGTTCTTGGTTTGATTTTCTCTAAAGCATACCAATTTTTGGAATATACAGGTAACAAGTCTTGTTAAATTTGGGACTGGAAAGACAACTTTAGCCATTGGAGATGGAGCTAATGATGTAGGAATGCTTCAAGAAGCTGATATTGGAATTGGAATCAGTGGGGTTGAAGGAATGCAGGTGTGAGCTTTGTACATCAATACACAATTCTACTTCTTGCATCTGTCCCTTGTCGTTTGTTTCTTAATATTCTTTTTCCCTGATTTACACTTGTTAGGCTGTTATGTCAAGTGATGTTGCAATTGCTCAGTTCCGATTCTTGGAACGCTTGCTTTTAGTGCATGGTCACTGGTGTTACCGAAGGATATCTTCAATGGTAAGCTATATGCTACTGGATTTCTTCCTTGCATTGGTTGCGCAAAAAGATTCACATTGTTTCCTTGTAGGAAATTGTTTTGAAATTATCTCAGTTTGTTATTTGTGGAGCATTTCTGTAACTGGTTTTTCTTTTCCTTGCAGATATGCTACTTTTTCTACAAAAATATTGCATTTGGCTTCACTCTCTTCTTATATGAGACATATGCATCATTTTCTGCACAACTTGCATATAACGATTGGTTTCTGTCGCTTTACAATGTCTTCTTCACATCATTACCAGTGATTGCTTTGGGAGTCTTTGATCAAGACGTATCTGCCCGATATTGTCTTAAGGTATGTCAGATTTCACATAACGTTGATCGAGATGTATCTATCATTATTTGAAGTACTTGACCCTATGTAATATGTTTCAGTTTCCGATACTGTATCAAGAAGGTATACAAAACGTCCTTTTCAGCTGGCGTCGTATAATTGGCTGGATGTTGAATGGTGTCTGCAGTGCAGCTATTATCTTCTTCATGTGCATAACAGCATTAGATCCTCAGGCCTTCGACAAAGATGGTAAAACAGGTGACTACGCGATTGTGGGAGCAACAATGTACACATGTGTCGTTTGGGTTGTGAACTGTCAAATGGCTCTTGCTGTTAGTTATTTCACCTTAATCCAACACATCTTCATCTGGGGTGGAATTGCGCTTTGGTACATTTTCCTTCTAATATATGGATCCATGCCTACGACACTTTCCACCAATGCATACCAAGTCTTCGTGGAAGCTCTTGTTCCCTCCCCGTTATACTGGTTAGTCACACTGTTAGTGGTTGTTTCAGCTCTGGCTCCCTACTTTACATACGAAGCAATACAGTTCCGGTTCTTCCCAATGTACCATGGGATGATTCAATGGATAAGGTATGAGGGAAACTCGAATGACCCTGAGTTCTGCAACGATGTGAGGCAGAGGTCAATAAAACTCACAACTGTAGGTTTCACTGCTCGTTTAATAGCAAGATCCAATTCTAGTCTAAAACGACATGAATGGTATTCACGGATGATGTTTGATTAGATCTCTCTCAGCAGGACCAGACTTCAGACCTACAAAAACACAGTTTTTCGTACTGGAATCCCCTCAGCTAAGAGGTGCAACAGAAGCAAAACACAGTTTTTCAAACTGGAATCCCCTCAGCTAAGAGGTGCAACAGAAACAAATTCCTTCATGACATGTCTTCAACAGACGAAAATAATGCCATGGAAGTTTGTAAATTTTCCCAGAGCAGGCAATATGTGTATAGTAATTCTTTTATATCTTGTAGAATTATGAGATCTTCTTTGTTGAATACTAAAAGAAGCACAGTAGATAGAATAGGCAAAGGTATAGTAATCATCTTGTGTAAATTTTCTATAAAGTACTAAAGAAATGATCATGTCTATTTGCATTCTCTTTTGAGTTATAAATTGCAATCAACAACATTAATCATTCCACAAGTGGTGTCCGAAGAGGATAGGATGTCCACAAATTTTAGCCTCAACTTATGGTTAGAGTGATTGTTTCCGATAGATCCTCGGGTTAAAAGAATGTAATCATAATAGATAAAAAGGAAGATAACAATAGCAACATAGCAGAATAAGCAAAACAATTAACATAACATGTAGTAAAATCGAAGAAAAGAATACTATGGAAATACTAGGTAAGAGTTTTAAATTCCAATCAAAGCTGCAAAATTTCCTTGTTCTTTAGCTTCAATCAACTTTCTGAAAGAGAAATCAAAGGTTAAAAACCGTAGTTTGCAGATAAAATATCATATAAATTGAAACAAAGAGTGTAGTATTATAGATTACGACAATAATATGAAGTCATGTCCATAAAATTAGTTAGTATAAGAGTTAAAAAGACATTACAACTTCATCAATTGTCCTTCTCCTCCTTAAATGAAATACAACGAGGAACATAAAAGGACAGCCTAATGCATGGAGCATCCTTCATTCATGCAGAGTCCGGGAAAGGCCATGAAGAATCATAAAATGTCCTATTATCTGACCTTAACAAGCATAAAAAAGCTAAAAAAAAAAGAAAGAAGAAGTTACACATAAATTAACAAAGGGTCCCTCAGACCAAGTCAATCAATTATCCCCAATCTTTATAAACATTACTCCCAACGTCCCAGTTTGTAGTTCGAGTCTCGAAATTCAAAATGTCTGGCATAAATTGAGATAGAAAAATATCAATTAAGCTACGGATTCGGGGACAGTATTTATACCCAGAAAATCGGTAGCAGATTTGCCAAGAATATTAGCAAATTCATTGAAACTTATAACCCCATCTCCATTCGTATCAGCTTCTTGCATTAAGTTCGACAATTCTCTATACGTTAACGGATGACCCATTTTCGCCATTTGTCCGGCGAGTTCCGCGGCAGTAATGTACCCATTACCGTCGCGATCGAACGATCGAAAAAGCTCCATTAGCTGATCCTGATTCATCAATACATCTTCATTCATATCGGGCATAATTGCATTTACGAGTTCGTCGAATTCGATAGATCCGTTGCCGTTATTGTCGATTCTGGCGAGTAAAGCGTTGAGTTGATCGCCGCCCCCGGGTTTGAGGCCGAGGGAACGGAGGAGTGCGGCGAGTTCTAGCTGAGTAAGGCTGCCGTCGCCGTCGAGATCGAAACGCATGAATATGTCTTTTAGCTGTTTGAGTTGATCAGATTTGAGAGTTGTCATCATTGCGGAGGAGAAGAAGGGGGAAAAGGAGGAAGAAAAAAGGGGGAAGTAAAATGTGGAAGTTTTTTTTTGGTTGAGATTGGAAAGAGGAAGGAGGGATTGAGGGGTGGGGAGTGGGGGTGGGAGTGGGGTAGAGGAATTGAAGCAAGTTTTATTAGAGGTTAGTTATTTACACTTTGATAGGATGATTGTTATCATATTGTTTTCTATTGTTATAATGTTTATTTTAATGAATAGTAAAATATTTAGATATATTGTATGATTTTTTGTTATTTTGTATATTATATATAAATAATTTGAATGATAAATCTATAAAAAAAAATAAGATAGGATTATATGAATAAATTTACTTTATGAAAATATAGGTTAAATAATAAAATAGATTATCGTCATATCATCATCATCTATCTATAATCTATAATCTATAATCTACAATCATATTATACTAGTATTGGACATGTGCGTTGCACATGTGTTACGTGTGTCACGTGTTAAGTAGTTTGAGTTATTCAATAACACTCTTCTCATTATGTATTATTGGTATATAAAATGATGAATATTAAATGTAAACATGTGTGAATAGTGTAACATAAATTGTAATTGCACAAATCAACATGTCAATTTGAAGAACGGTGTTGAGGTGGTTGATTAGTTGATTATCCCGACATAGGTGAGTGAATGTCCTCCTACTCTGTAAATTTAAAGCATCTTCTTTTGTTAGTGTTGTACAATGTGTAAGGAGTTCATTTTTTGTATTATCATAGAGAAACATGTTATATGTGGGTCACATACCTAAAACTTCTTTATAGACGATGTTCTTCGTGTATGTGCCACTTCGATGTTTTGGTTGCTCTGTTAGAACCAAAACTTTGGTTGTGGACATCGATATCCCTCTCGATAGTGCAACGTACAATTGACCATGTGAGAAAACATTTTGGGACAAATACAAGCCAACGGTGGGAATTGTTTGTCCTTGTGCTTTAGTTGTGGTCATTGCAAAGCAAAGACGCACTGGAAACTGCTTCCGAATAAATTTGAATGGATATCCTTCATTTTCAGGTGGTGACAATTAAATTCGTGGAAGAAACACACGCTTATTTGCACAATGTCCACTCGTGATTTCAACATGGATGACATTCTTGTTAAAACCTTTACATATCATTCTTGTGCTATTACATAAGTCATTTGAAGGATCTAAATTCCTTAGCAGCATGATGGGTGCATTATCCTTTAATACTAACCTGTATTTAAAATAGTGTGTTTAAGTATAGTTGTATTGTTATTTGCAAGTATATTTTTCCAATGGTAATGCGTATTGTATTTTTGTAATACCTATGTGGCGGGAGATCATTTGGCGTTAGAGTATTGAGATATTCTTCCTGGTAGTAGTTGTTGGTATCATTTTCTGTCGAGTCAAAACTTATAAATGTCTTGCTTTCACGTGGGAACATGGCTATTAACTTGTCATTCAACTTATCCACATGCTCATTTCTGCTTGCTAGAATTGCCCGTTCTGCTACTTATTTTGCATTCCTAGAATTTTCGTGTAAGTTTGAAAATATTTGTTTTATTAAGCATTCTTCAGCTATTCCATCTTTATAATGCTTAACAATCAACTGTTCTGAAAGAAGAATTAAATTGTCTGTTATTGTTGGTTCTTCTCCATTACCCACACTGAGTAAGAAGTCACTAAATGTTGGATCAACTCTTGCCCTCATATTTCTTGTAAATTGGATCTTGTCCATCAAAGGCCAGAGATATGATTTCACCAAGCTGACATTAACAACTTCTGATCTTGTTGATTTAGGGATGACCGGTAACACCTGTCGAAAATCTCCTCCAAACACCATGACTTTTCCCCCAAATGGTTTATCGACGTCCATTATATCTCTGAAGCTCCTGTCGACTGTTTCTATTGTTTGTCGCTTGGCCATCGACGCTTCATCCCATATAATGAGTTTTGCTTTTTTAATCAATTTGACAGTCCCACTTTGTTTTGACATGTTTGTCATAGTTGAGTCATTTGTTTACAAGGGGATCTCAAACCTCGAGTGAGTTGTACGACCTCCAGGTAAAATTGAAATTGTCACACCACTTGTAGCTGTTGCCAAGGCTATCATACCTCTTGATCTGATATTGGCCAGCAACGCACGATATAAGTATGTTTTTTCAGTTCCCCCAGGTCCATCAACAAAGAATATCCCATCTCTATCATAATTGATTGTTTGCAATATTTTTTCAAAAGCCTGCTCTTGTTCTGGATTTAATTTTGATTGGGCGTCAAAATTTTCAGTAGGTACCTGCACAAATCTTTCTTCATTTATTTCTCTACATTTTGTTGGCCCAACTTCGGAGAAGGAGTTATCGAGGTGAGGAAGGTCATAGATGTTTATGTTTTTGCCCATACTTTTCAAAAAATAATTAACACTCTTTAGTGTACATTAGAGTATGACATTGGGTGAGCTGCCATGCATCCTGCTAAAGTCGTCGGACATATCCTCAAAATAAGTATCCCATAGTTTTCTAACATCAATTGGATTACAGTGAACCAGAATTGTTGCAAACAAACTTCGTATAGCTGGTGGCATTTTGAAATGGACAGCCTCACCTAAACATTCTGATATGCTGTCGTCCGACTCTAGTAACCCTCTTTCTTTGGCAGCTTCTTTGAAGGTCTCACATTGCCTTCCATTAATCGTGAGCAAGTCCTCAAATGACATTGGTCCTCTTACATGATTTAGTAATAGCCGTTTATAATATCTTTCCCCTTCTCTAGAATTAGCTGTACAGTTTAAGATTTGATAATTATTTAGTTTAAATGTTGAATTTGTGTATGAAGGTTGAGCTTAGTACATATGCCTTACCGGTTGCAATGCGACCAATTACAGTTCTGATTTTTTTTTTGTCCAAGTCTTCCCCTGTGGATTCCAAACATAATGCTCAGGAAATTCTCTATACAAATATACACGTGCTTCAATGTCGATGGCACACATTTTGAAATACTCAGTCAACATTGTTTGCCTGACACCATCCCAAGCTATGACATTTTGCAAGTTTTGCTTCTTCCAGTAAAATACTATAGATTGTTATAGAGTTAGTATCCATATTGGTTTGAGTTTTGTAATATTTTGGGAATAAATTATGTTTTTGTTCTATAGATATATGTGTACCTGAGTGTTTTCCAGGGAGATATAGTTGAAGGTTGATGACTAGAGGTTGCATTTCGCTCATGTTGAATTCATAAATTCTCCATAGTGCTTCAGAAGGTGATACCCAACGCGCATCTTAAAAAGTTTGTATCTCATCAATAATTTTTTCTCCATCATCAGACTCAATATAAATGGCACACCTATCATGACCCTTATATACATACTTATAGAGATACTTTATTGCTTTTACTCCAGAACAAACCTCGACATTGATGTGACAATTGTATCTTGTAAGCAAATAAGGGTTGTAAGGTACCACCCATTGGTTATCCATATTCATTCCGCGAACACTCTCTGTCCTTCCATCCCTTCTCTTTTTGTAAATGGGATATCCATCCTTTACTTGAAACGACTTGTTGCTGTAAGATCGGGGATAGTGATATTTGCATTGGCCATTTTGCATGCACGGATTTTTTGGCCTCTTATTTTCACATGGACCATGCATCATATGCTTGACTACTAATTCATGCAAGAGGGGATATTTTGATTTGTCAGGAATCTCTGCAGAAATAAACTTATCATATTGATCTGCTGATTTAATCTTGTGACTCTCCTTTAGTATGAGCAAAAGTGTTCTGCTTCGATCATTTTTCCTAACAGCGCCTCAACATTTTAGGTACTTCTCTATCACGACTTCTCTGCCTTTCTGGTTTCCCTATTCTGGATGGCATAGTCCAAACATAACTACTCTTAGCATACTATCCTATAGCAAACTTACTCAAACAGTTCATCATAACAATATTATAATACGATAA
>JBCEWC010008682.1:0-19666 GCA_038996855.1 Solanum aculeatissimum | reverse complement strand
TTAGGCCCAAAAGGTGGATGAAGGGCATTTTTGTACCATTTCTAATACTTCGAGGGCATTTTAGGCCCTTTTCCGTTAGAATAATTTCGTTTTACTTTTACGGTATAAGATAAATATATAAGTCCGAAACCAAAAGGGTATAAATTGTTTGAGAATTAACCAAAACGACAAACAAAATATTTATCATACCAAAAAGGCAAAGGCGCAGGGCCTGCTGCGCCTTGCCCCTTTGGCTTAACGTCGTCATTAATGTGTCTGACTAAGGCTGCAATGCAGAAAAGGTAAGGCGCCACAAACATTGTGCAATAACATATAACTAGAAAGTGAGATGATATGAATAATATATTATATGTTATAATTGGATGATTTCAATAAAACAAAAAAATAACTATAAAATGTAAATTTAATATTGAATAATAATTAAATTTATTAACATATATATTCATATATGATTTTAATTATCTACAAATTATATAATGTTTTGAAAAAAAATTAACATTGTTTGATTTAACATCTCACATTTTAACATAAATAAAAAAATTAAAAAAAGAAATTGAAAAATAATTAAACATAAAATGATGAGAAAACAATTAAACATAAACTTGAATAACTTAGTCTAAATATTTAAGAAATATAATTAAAAATTGTTAAATTTTAATGTTTATTCTGAATTTCGAAAAATGATAGTTCGTATTTGATTAGTTAAAAAATTTTAAAAATATTTTTAAAATATTAAATTAAATTCCTTGAAATAAGAAAAGCTACTTTCATAATAGACATTGAAAAAAAAAGTTTTCATCAGTTAAATATATAACGTAAAAGTTTTTACAAAAAGGGACCAAAAGAGAGAGAACAACTGCATATTATTGAACACTAGGTAATTGACCCGCACTTCACGCGGTCATAAGTAATCTAATTAAGTTTATATATTTTAACATTAAAATTAATAAAATATTCTAAAGTTATTAAGTTCTTTCTATATAAAAAATTCAGCATTATAGATTTATCTCAAGAACTTTTATTAATGTAATATTGCTAAATTCTTTGTTATTTTCAATTATATTTTTGTATTATAATATTATTTTTCGATATAATTATTTTTTCAAAAGTGTTTGTACTCTCTAACTTAAATGTTAAATTACTATAATACCCCCAACTTAAAAATCAATTTAATACATTTTTTATATTATATTTATTTAATTATATTATATTATATTATATTATATTATATTGAAAACATATAATTTTTCACATTGAAAGATCGTGATTTTTCCAATGAGCTATGACTTTTGCAAAGAGGTGTGACTTTTTCGAAGGATTTTGACTTTTCCGAAGGATTTTAACTTTTTCGAAGAATTGTAACTTTCGCGAAGAGTTGTAACTTTGCCTAAAAATTGTGCCTTTCTCGAAGGGTTGTTACTTTTCTAAAGAGGTTACTATAATACCCCCAACTTAAAAATTAATTTAGTATATATTTTATATTATACATTATACTGTATTATATTGAAAGCAGATAGTTTTTCACTTTGAAGGATTGCAACTTTTTCGAAAAGTTATGATTTTTCAAGGAGTTGTAACTTTTTCGAAAAATTATGACTTTTTTTAAAGAGTTGTGACTTTTTCGATGGCTTGTGACTTTTCTGAAGAGTTCTAACTTTTTTGAAGGGTTGTGACTTTTCCGAAAGGTTGTGACTTTTTCGAATGCTTGTTACTTTTCCAAAGGGTTGTGACTTTTCAGGGGGTTTGTGACTTTTTTGAAAAATTGTGACTTTTACAAAGAGTTGTGACTTTTTCAAAGGGTTGTGATTTCTCCGAATACTTGTAACTTTTCCAAAGGGTTGACTTTTTTGAAAAAATTATGACTTTTTCGAAGAGGTGTGACTTTTTTGAATGGTTGTGACTTTTCCAAAGGGTTGTGACTTTTTCAAAGGGTTGCGGCTTTTTTGAATGGATATGACTTTTTCGAATGCTTATGATTTTTCCGAAGGGTTGCGACTTTTCTGAGAGATTGTGACTTTTACGAAGAGTTGTGACTTTTTCGAATGATTATGACTTTTTCAAAGGGTTATGACTTTTTTTTTTAAGGATCATGACTTTTCTGATGGGTCGTGACTTTTTTGAAAAACTATGACTTTTTTAATGGTTGTGACTTTTCCAAAAGGTTTGACTTTTTCGAAGGGATGTAAATTTTTTTAAAAAATTTGTGACTTTTTTGAAGAGGTGTTACTTTTTCGAATGGTTGTAACTTTTTCAAAGTGTTGTGTATTTTTTGAAGGATAGGAACTTTTTCGAAGGGTTGTGATTTTTTTGAAGGATTATGACTTTTTTTGAAGGGTTGTGACTTTTTTGAATGGTTGTGACAGGTGAAAGTACCGTTTAATCAGAAGTGACGCCTTTTGAGTTTTTTTTAACTTTTGTTGGACTATTTAATTGATTTTAAAGATATTGAATTATTTAAGAAAATAAATAAATAAGATTATGTGAGAGCTTTTTTCTGAAGAGTCGTGATTTTTTTGAAAATTTGTGACTTTTTCGTAGATGTGTGATTTTTTGAATGTTGTGACTTTTTTGAAGGATTGAGGCTTTTTTGAAGGGTTGTGACTTTTTCAAAGGGTTGTGACTTTTCTGAATGCTTATGACTTTTTTGAAGGATTGTGACAGGTGAAAGTATCGTTTAATCATAAATAAAACTTTTTAAGTTTTTTAAACTTTTATTGGACTATTTAATTGACTTTAAAAATATTAAATTATTTAAATAAATAAATAAGAATTATGTGAGAGCGCCACGTAGGCGAGCTCCCAATCCTCTTTTATATATATATATATATATGATATGATTAGTAAAGGCTAACAGTTTAACATTATTTTTACTTTTTTATACTATAATTTTTTTATGATAAAATGAATTAAATTAAATTCCTCGACACTACTTAATTCCGCCAAAGACAATAGTAGATGACAAAAACAAATCGACTTAAAATAATATAACATCATGGAAAAATTAATTAAGGTAAACGACAAACAATTTTAGTGTCATTTTCTAAAGGAGATGGAAGATTTATTTACATAAGAAGACATGAACACAATTCCCTAAATCATTCTCATGTCAAGTTAGAGAAAATTAGGAACACAAAAGAATTTTTTTTTTAAAAATTCCAACATGTAAGGCACAGGGCGGCCTGCGCCTTACCTTTACTACAGCAACAACCTTTTTCAGGCGTTAGAAACGGACATCAAGTTTCAAAGGGAAGGCGCAGCAAGCCCTGCATCTTTGCCCTTTTGGTCTCATAATTTTTTTGCTTGCCTTTTTGGTTATTTCTCAAAAAAAATTATACCTTTTTGGTTCTAGACTCCAAAAACATATATCTTTGTTTAAGGCTGTTATGTTTCTCTTTTGCCTTAAAAATGTGCCAATTTCAAATATATACAATAAAGTAAAGTAAGTAATTCATAACAAATATAGTCATGTTTTATTTACATAAAAAAGTCAAATATCATAGAAAAATATATATCGGCTAATACAATATAACTAGTCAAAAAGTCACAAAAACTATGCATTGACTATACAATATAACTTACCTATACATAGACTATACATTATGATACACACAAAAAAATGGACGTAACTTAATTATACATGATGTATACAACGACACTACATTATGATACACTAACAAAACTGAATATGATTTAACTATACATGAAGTATACAATGACAATTCAATCTTGAATAACTCAAAATCACCACTAAACAGTCATAAAATTTAGATATGATATTAGTCCTCTCGATGTTTCGAATCTTTTGATATAAAATTCGCTTAAAACAATCCACATTTTTGATAAGTCGATTCATTTTTTAAAAAAAGAGGACGAAGAAGATCAATGAAGCAGGAGTGAATGACAAAGAAGACGCTGAAAGAGGACAAAACAGAAGAAGATGAAGAACAACAACAACGAAGAAGAATGACAAAGACAAAGAAGAAGAATGAAGAAGTAGAAGCAGCAGCAGCACCACCAATAGCTATTAGTTTGGTAGTTTAGTATAAAAGTCATTCTTCCTAATATAAAAGCAGCACCACCAACAACAAAGAAGAATGTTTAGTAGTTTAGTATAAAAGAATCTCATTCCCAAGTATATAGAAGTTTGGCACAACAATTGCAAGCAATAGGTATAATCAGACTTCTAATTCATGCTAACAGGTATCACAATGTCAGATCAGCTCTTGTCCAAGCTTTGGTACCCAAAGTTACCTGGTAGCTAGGTTGGTGCGAGGTAGTAGGGATCTCATGGAATTAGTCGAGGTGCATATAATGTTAATCTCGTTTAGTAAACCAGATGCTTATGTTGCTTATAATGTTGATCTCGACAACCACAGTTTAAAAAAAATGCTCAGCTCAGCTCTTAAGTCCTCAAGGCTTAAGGTGAAAAACAATCATTCTCGAGGGTAACTAACTAAGAACAAATACATAACTTGTTCACTGTTTTCCATCAATTCAGTTGCATTTTAGATGATTTTATCTTTTTGCCAATAAAAAATTCCAACAGATCCTATGTCCAGCAGAAGCTCACATAGTAATAGAAATGTATAAAAACCAATATCTTCAAAAGAACATACCTTTATCCTGCTGAACTTGTTTGGTATTTGCTTTAACTGGATTGTTCTTGAGCTTATTGATATTAGCAAGCTGAGCTTTTCTACTCTGTTCAATTTCTTCCATCAGCTTATCTTCTATTGAAGTATCATACACTTTATCTACTCCAAATCCGCTAGGCTTGTTTTCTAACCATTTCTTCATATTTCTTAACGGAATAATTACCTCATCATCATCATCATCACTATCAACATCAACATCCTCTTCATCCCCTAGAAAATCATCCACATCAACATCTTCATCATCATCAAAATCCTCAATTTCTTCCATTTCTACCACACCATTGCTACCTCTTTCTTCATCCCTGCGTGCAAAAACGCACACCCCATTTCGTTTTCTCCACAGAAGATGACGAATGCTTAGATGGGTCACCCTATTTGAGGTAAAAAACAACTGGGTTTGAGGAATCTTGGAAAAAAGAGGAAGAAATTGTGAAATTGGGCTGGCACAACATTGGGGTTGCCTTTGATAACTTCCTAAGCTAAGCATTTCTATAACAGAAACTGCAAAATTTGAAATGGAATTCGTATGAAGCTCAAATTTTGCTTGGATAAACAGGTATGCCAACTTCTTCTACTTTATCTACTTGGGTTTATCAGTTATCTGGGGATTTAGCTGAGGTTTTTGAGGGGGGGGGGAATGGAGAGGAAGAAGAGTAGAAGATATTGTGGACTTCATAGAAGCCCAAATAAAATTGGGGATTTTGGCATGAGGTTTTTTTTGGGTCAGATATGTATTGGAATCTTTACGCAAATAGCCAGTTCAATTTACTCTTTATTTAGGTTAATTTTATCATGGGAAATCTTTACATAAATAGCCAGCGGAAATTACTGCTTATTTTTTTTATTTACCTTCATTATTTTTAGGATAAAACTTGCAAATAGTTATTTGTGGATCAATATTATGGAGTTTCAGATTATACAGATGAAATTTCATGACTATAACCTAGGGTTCTACTTGTAGAATTTGAAACGTGTATTAAAAACTATTTTTAAAAATAAGATCGAAAAGTGGTTAATATATATTTTTTCTATAGATTTTGTGAAGTTTTATGATTATTTTGGACTTGAGATCCATAACCTACCTAAAATAATAGAGGAATTTTCGCATATAGTCACTCAAAAGTATCTTAATTATGTTCCATAGTTATAGTTTGCATAATTACATTTCGTAACTATAGTTGTAGCATCGTTTGTATAATTCGCTATACAATTCACAGTTTTTGTATAGCGTTTGTATATTTGACTATGCAATTTGTGCACAACGTTTGTATAATTCGCTATACAATTTAATTCGCGCACAGTTTCATATAATCACGCACAATATTTGTATAAATCGCGTAAATTATACAAAATTCAAACTGTAACTACAGCTAGATATTTGTCGCGAGCCGTAATTAATTCAAATTATAACTATATTAGCTAATTAACTAGTGTATATTTGTTTATCCGCATATTTTTTCAAATAAAAAGAAGTTTGCAAATTAAAAGATGGCTTTAGATTTGGAGATTATTAGATTCAAATGAGAAATGTTATCCATGAAGGCCCAATTGGCCATATTTAGTAGGCATCTTTACCTATTTTGTCGAATTTAATGTTTAAATTATTTATTCATTATATATATATATACATATATATATCATGTACTGATTATATATAGTATATACATATTATATAAAAATTATACATGTATTATCTATTCGTAAACTATTTTTAGTTTAAGAGGTTGAATATGTGGCTATTTAGCTTAAATTTTTTATTTAATCGAGATTTTAAAAAGTAGTATTTAACGTTTGAAATAAAAAAAGTATTTGAAATTCGAAATTGTGATAGAAAGGAAAATAAGTAAAAATTTTGTGAGTGACAACTCTTGAAGCATATTTTTTAGGGCAAATTATAGAAATCTCATACTTTACATACATAATCTCAATATACACCAACTTTTTCTGAAATTACTAAAAATTCCTTCTTTTTGAAGAAACGTCGATACATAAACATCAGCATTGATACAATGCGAATTTTAGGGTTATTGATGATCTGTGTGTATCAGTTATTAAAAATTAGATTATATCAGTTTTAATATACTGAAAACATTAAAAAATGTATCAGTAATTAATTGATTGTTTAATTTTTTTAGGTATCAGTGAAACTAACTGAGAGTTTATAAATGTGTATTATATATCAGCGAAATAGCGAAAAAAGGAAATTTAGTAATTTTTTTAAATGGTAGGGAATAATTGTAATTAAGTTTCGAAATGTTGTGTATTTCTGTAATTTCTCCTTAATAAATTATAGAAATCTCATACTTTACCTACATAATCTCAATATATACCAACTTTTTCTGAAATTACTAAAAATTCCTTATTTTTTTAAAAACGACGATACATACACATCAGCATTGATACAATGCGAATTTTAGGGTTATTGATGTTCTGTGTGTATCAGTTATTAAAAATTAGACTATATCAGTTTTAATATACTGAAAAACATTAAAAAACGAATCAATAATTAATTGGTTGTTTAATTTTTTTAGGTATCAGTGAAACTAACTGATAGTTTATAAATGTGTATTTCTGTAATTTCTCCTATATTTTAAACTTCAAATTATATGTCATTTGTCTTGTTTTAATTGAATTTGTGAGTTAATACACATATATTAAGAAAAATATTCAAAGATAAATTTTACATCATATTTTTCACTATTGCCCTTTGTAAAAAATCATAAATATGTAGTGTAATTTACCTCCTAGAAAGTATAAAAGTTCAATAAATGAAAGGACAAATATGAAAAAGGTTTCAAACATTCACTTTGAACCTTGAACAATTCAAATATTTGAACATTGAAAAAAATCTTTAAAAATTCAATTAATTTGAGACGGAAAGAATACTTTAGTTGTAGATTTTTTTTTTAAGTAAATGGCTCATCGAATGATGAAGGCGGGGATTTATTTGAAAATAGAAACTTCATAAATTGTGGAATCAAAATTTATGGCCAAAAAGGATCTAAATATTTTAAATTTTGAAAATATTCAGTATTTAATGGTTTTTGGGCTTTTGGCCATCATTATTTGTGATATTTGAAATAGAGAAATTTTCAAAGATATATCAGGGAAACTTAGATAGATATACCAAATTAAGAAAATATTTATCATTTATAACAATAACAATTTATTTTCACTGAACACTTCTAATACATTTATAATGCAGATTTAATTCATGTTACAGAGAACTATTTATTTTCATTGAATACTTCTAAAATATTTATAATATAAATTTAATTCATATTATAGAGAATTATTTATAAAACATATTTAATACAAGTTATTAAATGTATAATTCACTTTTAGTATATTTATATTGAAGCATAATTCACTTGTAATACAAGTGCATATTTATATTGAATCCGTAATTCACTTTTAATACAAAGTGCAGATTTATCATAGTATTGTTATATATTGTTATAAATGGTAATAAACAAAAAGTATCGCTAAAATCAATAATTATTTATTAAAAAGGATTCGCTCAAGTAGTTTTTCCATAAAATAATTAATTTACAATAAATATAATCACGTTTTTATTTATTTATAAAATAGTAAAAAATCATGGAAAGTATACACTAATTATATAATATAATTTACTTATACATGAATTATACATCAATTAAATGATATAGCTTATATATACACAAGCTATCACTAACTTTACATTTAAATACATTCAAAAAGTTGAATATAGTTGGACTACAAGAAGTATACGACAACTATACATGAAATATACACTGATTATTTAATCCCAATCAACTCAAAATCACCTTTAGCCAGTCTCAAATTTTAATTAGATATGAAATTCTCTCAATATTTTAAATCTTTTGATATATATTTTACTCGAAACGATTCACATTGGTGTGGTATTCAAATTTTAAGAGAAGCAACGAAGAATCATCAGAAGAAGAGGAAAAAGAAGGAGAAGGAGGACTCGGAAGAAAGGTTGTTGGCCTTTTTTTTTTTTTTTTTTAAGAAAAAGTTATGGATAAATGGTCGTTTAAAATAATTATTATAAATTGAGCTAAAAAGATGATAAATAAAACTTATGTACTGATATTTTATATAATTTTCACTTTGAAATATGGATGATTTTTTTTTTTTGATCGAAATATCCTTGGTCAAATTAGTATTTCAAATGATGTAATAGTTTCTTTTTGACAAACTTCTAACTTTTTTTTTTAAATGATGTTCATGTTTAAACATAATTTTGACTTTTAAGTATTTTTTTTTCTATAACTTTAATTTCAATTTGCTTTTTTTTTTATTGACAACCAAACATTATTCAAACGTCTAATCAAGTTATTCAACCCTTGTCTTGTCTCAATATTTGAGACCTTTAGGGTGATTCGATATGAAGGATTTTTTATCTTTGAAAACAAATAAATTTTTCGCTCATTTTCTTATGTTTAATATGTAAGGAAAAAAAATATTTTAAAAGCATTTTGTATTTAACTTAGATAAATACTATGAGGAACGGTGGTGGGAATATAATGACAGTTTCCAGAGTGAGGTAAAGATGAGGTGTGTTGGAGAGTAGGAAAGACATAATTAAATATGAAATGTCATTTATGGAATTTCTTTTCCTACTTCTGCTAGTAAAGTTATTTTCCTCATTCATCAAAGAACTTATTTTAATTGAGAAATTATTTTTTAATATATTTTTTGGCACTCAAGTCACCCTTAATGACATGATGTGAGATGAAGGTTCTTCTAAATTATTGGTCTAATAGTGAATATTTGGTATGCTCCAACTTTATTACTTAGAGTACCATATATAATTTGCACAACCTTTTATTTCTTGACATGATTTAACCAAAAACTTCCCCTTTCCTCCATTGAACAACTTAGCTTTAATTGATCAATAATTAATGTCATCAACAAAAATGGTAGCATATCTATCATAAACATAACTATATATATTGGAATTTGATGTTAACACTATGACAACTAAGTGCAATGTTCCACCCTGCACCCATACCCCCTCCCCCACCCTCACCCCCACCCCACCTTAAGGAAGAGACAAAATAATTTGGGTTAAGAAAGACAAGTTGAATAATATTGATACGGTCTAAGTTCATAATATGTATTATTTGTTTTAATTCAAGTATGTCCCAATACTCATACATTTAACTCCAAAAGATAAAGAATGTGTTATATAAACTAGTAATATATCTTATATAGCTCTTTCTTGTTCTTCTTGAAATGAGATTCATGTGTGATCATAAGCACATCTTTTCGATAGCTTGCCAACATAGAAGTAGATCAATTATCTCATTGACTCGCTTTCAATGGTCTTCCTAAGATCAGGAGTCCAATTCTAATATATATCATACGCTCTACGATTCAAATTTATAAAACATATTGTAACTTAAACATAATAAACCTGTCAAACTTATCCTCCAAATTGTGCCACATCGAGCTCAAAAGTGGTTGTATACCATGTACGTATATATTGGGCATGAACCATGTATATATGTACCACTTTTTAGTTTAGGGCTAAATCTATTTGACGCCTGCCATATATAGGCGCCAAATCCATTTAAATGTTTTTACTATAGCACTATTATTGATTTGAGAGAATAGACTAAAGTATAGGGTTCAAAATTCATAGGCATTAGGCATAGGTCATAATCATTAATGTATGTATCATCACTTGATTGAATAGTGCTACTTATTAATTACTTAGGGCCAGAGAAAGAGATTTATGAATTGCAATACTCCGTTCAATGTTTTGGTGGACATCATATTTTGTTTTTGGCAAAGAAAAGACTAGCTAGGGGGAACCTGTTTCTTTTGACTTCGTTATATAGGTACATTTTTTCTTTGTTTTCCTACTTAATCTCCTCTATCTTTTTGACATAATATACCACTAATATGTTAAGGAGACTTTTCCTCCTTGATCATCTTCTTCGACCGAATAATAATAACATAGTCAGTCTAATTTTACTATTGAAATTTGAAAAAATAAAATATATGTAAATTTTATCCTTGTCTTAAAACATGGACATATACTGTTTTTGTATAGACCCCCATTTCCAAGAAAAAACAATTTAAAGCATATCGAGAAAGAAATGATGAAATGGAAAACCTATGACAAGACACTACAAAAATCATGACAAAGTAGTTTGACAAAAGAAGCAATATCTACAACAAAATAAGTGCTATGATAATCGAAGTACAAGAAACAATAAATAGTAACAAAAATCGAAGGACAAGAAACTACAAAAGTAATAAACAACAACATATTCAGTGGAAAGAAACTACAAGAGTAATACAACCTACATAGTAGGTAAGGAAAAAGCAATACAACAGTCAACCACCAACTAATCTTGAATTGAGTATTCCTAAAAATGGTTATCCTTCACTATGCACCATAAAATATAAACCCTCCGTCCACTTTTTGCTTATCCTCAATACTAAAAAGAAATGCTCATTTTTTCTCATCTATTTTAAAAGTCAAGAAATAATTTATTATTATATATCTATTTTATCTTTACTATTAAATACCATATTTATTTCTCAATAGATGACTTATAATAATTAAGGATGATATAACAAAATTATCGTATTCTTATTGTTTTATAAGGGATATGTTAATTTAAATATCAACAAGTAAATATGGACGAAGGAATATAAGTTACCCAGGAAATAAAGTGGCTGGAAAGATAATTATTTTGGGGGAAGACAAGTTACATTCAAGTTCAATTGAGCTATTAGTAACAAATTCAGTCTATAAATAACATTAGAAAAAAAATACTTAGGAAATGAGTTTATAGTTAAAGTGTATGTATTTATTTACTATAACATCAACTTAAATTAACCTATGATGAGAAATGACTACTCATAAATGTATTTATTGACCATTTAAACCAAAAATATAGAAAGAGTATGAATATTAGCTTTTCTTCATGAAGTTGTACCCATAACTGATTAAAAATAAATTCTTTTTAAAGTATTTGTACTTAAAATTTACTATGTGTACAATATTAATGATGATTATTATAAATATTTTATAAAAAAACTTGCACAATATACTTTTTTATAAAATATTATTACAATATATGAATATGACTGTTATAGAAGAGTGACTTTACAAAGAATATACCGCTACAATGAACATTATTGTTATACATAGAATAACGTTATTACATAAAATTAAGAAAAATAACATATTCAATTGAACTATTAGTAACAAATTCAGTCTATAAATGACACTAGTGTACATAAGGAAAAAAAAACAAACAATATTTAGGAAATGAATATAGTGAAAAGTGTGTTTTTATTTACTATAATATCAACTTAAATTAACCTACCTATGATGAGAAATGACTACTCATAAATGTATTTACCAATAAAATAAAATATTTTTTCGTTTTAAAGTATTTGTACTTAAAATTTACTATGTGTACAATATTAATGATGATTATTATAAATATTTAAAAAAAAATTACACAATGTACTGTTTATAAAATATTATTACAATATATGAATATGACTGTTATAGAGGAGTAACTTTACAAAGAATATACCACTACAATAAACACTATTGTTATATATAGAATAACGTTGTTACATAAAATTAAGAAAAATAACATAAAAATTTGATTATGGATAAAATCTAAACCTTTATTAGGAATAACTATTATAACGAGATTTGACTATACTCTCACTTCCACCTATGGTGCTTGAATAAAATTTATACACTTACTTTTCAAATAATATTTTCTATTTACTTATTAAACACTCAAAACTAAGTTTAAATAATAATGTATTCCAAAACGTTGGTACCAAACACATCCTAAGATACTTTTGAAATATGTTGACTGAATACTTGTGTCATTTTTGTCCAAATTTGCAAATATTTATCTTCAAAGACTGCTAATAATTCTAAGATATAATTATGTCGAAACATACATCATCCAAATGTTGATTACTACTTAAGAAGAAAGAACAAAAAAATTAAAAAGGTATCATTGGACATTATTATACAAGAATTAAGACATTAGATTCTAGGCTTAATTATATTCTTTTTGTATTTTCTTGTTGTCCTCGTATGCATACATAACAACTACACGACATTTAATCAAACCTTGTTAATTATTCTTTTTTTTCTTCATAATTGTATAATTTACTTTAATTTTTTACGCTCCAAAACTATTACTCATAAATGTATATACTTGAGAAATTGAAAAGAATTAACGAATAGAATAATATATTTGTTTGGCTAATCGAGTTTAGTATTGGTCTTTTTATGGTCTAATCGAGATACAAGTAAGAGTGGACATGATATGGTATATATCGAATATCATATTAAATTAAACTTTTTTATATCACGGTACTAATATTATGATATTTGATATGTCTTTTAATTTTTTTTTTATATTTATAAAAGAAATATTGAATACCATACCAATAGTAACATATAGAATCCATATATATTGTATTAAAGAGTATTAACTATAAATTATTAAACAAAGATAGCTATTAGGCTAATATTATTGAGACGTTTTAAAAAAATTAAAGTTATAATTCTTTATTATATGAATATATGTAAGTCAAAATCAATCAAACGACGATTGCAGAACAATCATATATTGCAAAATATTGAAATTAAAAAATCAAATTAATTTACTTTGATGATGATATAGTACTTTTAGATACTGAAAATCGAAATCACTATATCAAATTTTAAAATATTATACCGTGCCGTATCGTACCCACCTCAATTTATTTAACTTGATATAATAAAAATTAATTTTGTAATATATATTATTATAATTGATAAATTTTTAATTACCATAATATGTTAAAAGATAATTATCTAACTGTAACTAAAATTTTAGCTATCATACTTGAAACTCGAAAATAATTTATTTAAATCTCACATTCTTGCTCTTTTAAAGTTTTAAAAAAATAAAATAAAATCTAACTAATATTCTTTAAACTAGTACAAATAGGTTCATCAGATAGACACATTATGTACGTCATCAAACCCACCTAAAGAAATTATTGATATAGTGAAATAAGATAATTGGATGGGCCATCCTGATAATAGAATGAATATAAATTTTTAAAATTTATTTTTAATTAAAAAATTTAAATTCGAACTTTGAAAAAAAGTTTTGACAAGAACATTCTTTTCTTTTATAGATTTATATGTCATTAATTCAAAAATCGAAGTAATCAAAACTTCAAAACAAATATCGAATCAAAATAAAAATTTGATGGGATGTGATTCTTTATATCTTGTTCCCTCGTATCAAGTGGGACATAGATTTTCCTTATTATGAAATAATTTCTAAGGCAATATAATTATATTAGTTAACTCCACTTTTATTATAAAAGAAGATATAATAATAGAAAACTACATTTTTTTGTCCTATGAGTTCAATAATTTCACTCCATTTTGTTTGAGAGTCAGTATATAATTATTAGTTGTGAGAAATTTCCAATCTTTAGTGTATGATTGACACAACTACATTAGTTCTCATTTGTTTATTAATTTTATTTTCTTTTACCTAAGATAGTCATTACTTGTTTAAAAACAATAATTACTCCTACATGCCTATTTCATATTCAAACTTTGATATATGTTACTTGAGTCGAAGATATTTTTAAGTCAATGAATCTGTCTTCATGAGGTAAGATTAAGTCGATATACACTCTATCTTTCAAGAGCTTATGTGTGTAATTGTTCACCTATTAAAATTAGTCTGCTATTTCTACAATTATTTTGATTGGATCACTCAACGAAAATTTATTTTTTCACCGTGTATTTTTCCTGTGAGCTGATCCAAAATACTATTAAATATTTTTATTTTGTAATATTAATTCCGAACT
Source organism: Solanum aculeatissimum (assembly GCA_038996855.1). Lineage (NCBI taxonomy): Eukaryota > Viridiplantae > Streptophyta > Magnoliopsida > Solanales > Solanaceae > Solanum > Solanum aculeatissimum. Next base: position 5,129 of record JBCEWC010008682.1, on the reverse strand, counting down.
TAATTAAATTGGTAATATTTTTTTATATTTAATTTTCATGTTCTAACATGTGAAAAGGCAAAAAAATATAAGGTCAAAATCTGCAATTGAAACCTTAGAAAATGTGTTCAGTTAATGATTGTGTATTATTATATTATGATATGCTTTTATCCAATAGATATAATAATAACTAATCTAGCTAGGTTAATTAAACACTAATTAGACTTTGGAAAAGCTAATGATGAATTGAATACCTAACTTTGCATTTAACAAAAACAATTGAATAAACTAAAAAGAATATTAAAAAACTGAATTGAGATAGCCTAGTTATAGACTTATAGGACTATACATGGGAATTCGTGTAAACACGGTATTATTTTTTCAGTCTCAATTTATATGACATAGTTGAAATTTAAAGAATTATTTAAATTTATATGTATTTATTAAAATATTTTAAATTGTTTATTATTGTAATTTATAAGACTTTTTATATAACTTTCAAATAATATATATTGTGCGCTCCTTATGTTCCAATTTACAAGCCATATATACAATTTTAAGTTAATCAAATGTTTATATATCCTTCAAATATTTTAAGTTGTTAATTATTATGATTTATAGTATTTTTTATGTCACTTTCAATTAATATAAGTTCTTTTAAATTTATGTGACATCGATAAAATTTCTTGAGGCAATCAAATTTTTCAGATGTCTTTAAAAGTTAAATACTTCAAATTGTTAATAATCATGATACATAGACTTTTTTGCACGATTCTTGAACATCCAAAAGACGTATAAAAATAAGATAAATGAATTAAAATTAAAAAAATTATAAAATTACATAAATACTCTTGACTAGAAGTAGGCACGTCAATGAAAAGGTCTCTACTTCTAAACTTCTCTATATAGTAGAAAAGTAATATAAATTATAGCATACATTAATTAAAAGTATAATTCGTCCATCTCAAAATAATTATCATGATTTTATGAATAATTATCTCAAATTTTTTATTATTTTAGAACTCCATGATAACATTATTTTTTTAAAATTTTATCCTAAATTATTTTATTTTTGAATATTATAAATATCTCAAATATGAATCATATTATATTGTTCAAATACCAACACAAATAAAATAATTGAATTTTTTTATTATTATTACTGTCTCCGTCTCATATTATATGAACACTTTTCATTTTACACTATTATTAAGAAATTATTAATACACTAGTAGACTTTATCATTTTACCCTTCATTTATATCAATGCACATTAAATTAAGTTAGAAAAAATCATTAATACACTAATTAATAGCGGAGTAAAATAAAAAATAATAATTAATTCTATCCTAATTTAGTAAGTGCCCATATAATATGAGATAAATATTTATAAAAAGATGCTTATATAATATAGAACGAAAATAATATCTTTTTAGGAGCACGTAAAAAAAATTATCACGCAAATTGAGACAGAAGAAGTATTAATCAGGTCTAATCTGGGGTTAGTGTTTGGTACTATGACAATGAAAAATTGAATTAGATTGCATGTGTCCCCCTTTCCAGTCCCCTCCACCGACCAAATTCAAAAAAAATTGCTAAATATTTAAATGGGTCCCTAATTTTTTTCTGTTATTTATATCGAGGAAACAATTGATAAATCAAAGGTGTGGATAACAATATATACCAGAATCTTTAACTCCAAAAACAAGAGTTAATTAACATTGCTCTTCTTTCACAATTAGGCTCATCCATATCAAATTTCTTTTTATTTTTGAAAAAAAAAATTAAAAAGAAAGTACAAATGAACTTGAATATTTTACTTTTCGAGATTCAAATTGAATAAATTTTGATCTATATTTAAGACATGAATATGTTTTCTCTTCAACATATTGATATGAGAAAAATGACAATTTATAATATTTCTGATATATTATTTGAGTATCTAGATTTTAATTTTAAGTATTTCTTTGATCTAAATTCTAAATAATTTAGCATTAAAAATAAGATAATTTTTTTTTTAGAAAATTATATAAATTAAGACGAGTGAAGTAATTAATTAGTGTCCATTATTATGTGATAAACAACGTGGTCCCTGCTACCCTGGCCACCTGCACGAGAAATCAATCATTTTATAGATTCTAGGCAAATATAAAACTTAATTTCATATTCCATCCTTCATTTTTATTTATTTAATATTTTAAAAATATTTTTTTATTTTTCTTTATTATTTTAATGTATCAAAAAGAAAAAGTGGGTATTATTATAAAATGTTTGTATCAATTATTATTACTTAAAAATATATAAAACTTTAAAGTGGACTTATTAATATGAACAGAGAATATTTATTTTTACTATTTTGTAATATTGCTTATAAATCATTAGAAATATGTCCATAAAAAAACACATCCCGATATATAATCCGTAGAATGGGCAACAATGCTCTCTTCTTTTATTTTAATTTTAGGTGCTAGTCAAACATTGATGAAAGTGAATGGTATTGACTCGATGCACAACTTAATTATTTAATCAAAATATTTTTTTTATATATATAATTCTTGAAAAAATATGTTTAAGTAGGGGTGATAAAATTTAACTCAACGCGCTTATGATTTAACTCGCCTAACTTGTTGAAGTTTGAGCAGACTATTTATTAGTTCAACTTATCTTAACTCAACTCATTTAAAATTGGATTGATATGCTATTCGAATTGACTCGAGAGATCTTGAAAAAAATATTTTTAAGATATTTTTTTTTATTTTGATATGTTTTATACAACAAGAATAAAGAAAAATATAATTTAATTAAATACTAAAATATTGAAAAAGAATAAATAAAATAAGTAAAATTTAGTAAAAGTTTGGTCAGATTGAGTCTTGACCCGCTCTATAACCCATTATTCAACTTGTTTTGACCCAAACAAATTTGGGTTGAATTGAATTGGGTCTTGACCCATTTATTATCTTGACCTATTATAACCTGGTTAAATTTTACTCAACCAATTCAATTATCACCCCTATGTTTAAGCAGGGTAAAAGAGTTTCTCCTTTGTTTTTTTTAATGAAAATAGTAATAGTATATAGTTACGTAGTTTTTTTCACTTTCTAATGTGTGTTACTATACGTTGGTTCATTCACTTTATATTTTTCTATTTGGCTAGATTTTCTTATAATTTTTCTTCCAATGCTCCTCTATTGAGCTGAAAGTCTTATTGAAAATGACTTTTCTATCTTATAAAAATTAATAAGATTTGTGTATTGGTGAGACGAATCGTTATCATTACGATAGGTGTCAAGTAAAAGAACAATCCTGTATGTTATTGAGGATTTATATATCATTTTCATACGCCAGAATCAATTTATAAATTACATTAAGTATGTTATCGTTGATAACTGATGTGATGTGACTTGTGAGAGGAGAAATGGCAAAGTAGATGAGAGTGTGTAGACTGTGTACATGTAAATGTAAGGATATTGTGTCAAAATAATTATGTATGGAGTCCAATAGTTGTCCTCTTTCTATGTATTGTATGTTTCAAGCAAGAGGGACCTATATATCAACTATGCTTTAATTTCTTGGGCATTGTCACTGTCCATGAACCCTTGGATCTTTACTGTTTTCTAAGACAGGTGTCTTTTTTATCAAAATACTAGGGCAAAAAAAATAATAAATAAATTAATGTGTTTAGATAATAAGCAGAGATTAAAAAAATGAAAGAGAGAAAGAGAATAAAAAGGCGATAACGACGCGATCACATCAAAATTTGATCATTATACAAAATGTGTTACTTTTCCCCACCTAATGTACTGTAGTACCAAATTCTTCAGTTACCTAACAAGTTGTAAAGAACGTAATTTTTCTAACCATGAAAAATTCATTGCTCAAGACCTAATTTTTGGGGCTTGAGTTAGGCCCAAGACCTAATTTTACGACTAAAGTCCAACAAATTTAGGTATTATTTTGTGTTTGTAAGAGACTCCATTGACTAAATGAAGTCATTGAAGAAGAGGGTAAAAGGGGGTTGTGGGGAACACTAGTGAGGTGTTCAAAAGTTACTGTAACCTTAAACTTGCTCGATTATAGTGAAGAGTTTTAGAAAATTCTATATGAGATGGGTTGTGTTTCTGCCTCCTTCGAACAATTTTTTTTTTATATCAAAAACTTGTATAAATTTATATATATCACATATCACCTTCTTGCATAACTATTTAGATATAACAATTCGTAACGTCGTTATTTTGGTGGGCAAAAATTTCATGAACTAAGTTGTTTTGGATTGGCACCCTTCCATCATACCGGAAATAATTTCGCCATAGCGGGATCATTGGGTGAAGAAACTCCAAAATGCAATTTTCAATTTTTTTTTCTTTTTTCTTGGAATGTCAAAATAGACGTGAGTCACTCCAAAAACCTTCAAATGTTGCTCTCGGCTTGGGAAGAAGGCAAATAAGGGATCTTAGTGCTAGGAGGGCTAGAACTCATGAATTTGAAGCCCACCTTCATCGATTCACTATCCGAAAGTCAATAGCAAAGCTTTTGTCCTTCTGGACTAGCTTGGCACCCAAGTATGCTAGGTTTTTTCAATTGAATAGTTATAAATCTATTTTTATTATGCAATATAATGTATTGATGGGAGCAATCAAGCCTTCGAGTACGAAGTCCGGATGATTAAGTGTATTGTTATTCCTGTTAGGACAGGAACAACCCATGTGAATTATAATAAGTCTGTAACTAACTGTGACAGTTTAGTTCTTGAATTCCCTTGATACTTCATGTTGAGATGATTGATGGTCTTGTAAGGGGTAAATCGAAAATAACTTATGTTGATAATCTCGTACAATGAACCTGTTGAATTATTTGTATCTATAAGTGTGGCAATTGCATTATAAGTGATAATTTATTTCTCCATTTGTGTTATATGTGTTTGTTAACTGTTGGGATATATACTATTAACCATGAAATATATAATATCAACTATGAGTTTAGATAGAATATTTATTATAGAACAATTGTTTATTCAATTTTTAATAAAAGTTTTAATAGATTATATAATCGTTTATGTGTCCATTTACTTATGTAGTAGATGATTTAGTGTATAGAGTTTTAGCTTATACATAGAGGATTAAATCATCGGTTCTTATAAGTATAAAGTTT
>JBCEWC010008681.1:0-19667 GCA_038996855.1 Solanum aculeatissimum | reverse complement strand
TATCTATGTATGTAGAGGTGTACGTTGGACAAGTATTTTGTAAATGAGCTTGACTCTTATTCTATGATGTTATTTTTGAATGGTTTGCCCTTAGTCCCTAATTCCCATTTGAGAGGCTTATTTGGGGTTACTTCGGGTTCCTCATTCTCCATGTCACGTCAAGGCCCTAGGCTTGGGTCGTGACAACAAGGTATAGGGGACTGATCCTTAAATATGATGGCCCATTTGAAGTTGTGCAGAAAGTGGGTGAGGTCGCTTACAAATTGAAGTTGCCAAAAAGGTTAAAAATTCACCCAGCCTCTCATGTTAGCTTTTTGAAACCTTATTTTGCAGATAATGATGATTCGGGCAAGAACACAAACAAGAGGGCTCCTCCTTCAATACCAACTCAGTTTGATGCTGCAATTGATGAAATACTGGATCACCGGGTTGTGAGAAAAAGCAAGAAGAACACCAAGATAGAATTTCTAGTGCATTTAAAGGGCAAATTGGGTGTGGATGCTATTTTGGAGAAGGCAAAGGACTTGTGGCAGTTTGATGACCAAATCTATAGCTATCTCAAAATAGTCTCGATGATTCCATAGAGTTCAAGATGTGGGGGTGGTCTCTTAGTCCCCTAGTCTACTTGAGCGACATGGAACGGACATGGCAAGGACTTCTACATTAACCTTGGCATGTATGTGGGCAAACAATGTAGTGCGGTTGTGCGGCTAAGTTTTTGTAGTACAGCAAGGTATTCAAGGTACTTGAGTGTTGGCAAGGAGCTTGGATGCAAGGACCAAGGATACTGGAGTGATGGCTAAGCAGACTTGGGCACAAGGCAAGGTAAGACAAAGGCAAGGCAGTTGCATCAGCCTGGCAAGATAAGGCAGTGTGTTGATTGATATGACTAAGGTTTGGCAAGGATGAGCAAGTGTGTTGGCTTGACAAGGAAAGGCTATGGGACTTGACGATGGGAAGACAAGGTTGATCAATGTGTGGGCAAAGTGTTGGAAGCAAGTCAGAAATAAAACTAAGGGTTGGAAGGCAGCAAAAAATATTCTACGGTTGGGTGTTCTTTAAATTAGCCTAAGGCATGGTGGCATATGCGTAGCACATGCTTGGCTTAGTTTAAATTCAAATTTAGAAGTAGATGCTAGAATATGACTGTTGTAAATTAGTTAGATTCTGATTTGAGTTAGTAGAAAGCCATGATCTTGGCACATGTGTAGCTGGTAACTTTCTTATCCATTTGTAACTGCCCTGTGAAGTCTTTATTATGAGGCTGAAATTTATCTAAGGCGTCAGGAGAGTGTTCTATGCCTTAGACAAATTTGTGAGGTCTTTTCCTTTGTTGTGTGATATCAATAAAAGGTTGGGAAGCATTCCTGTAAATATTTCTAAGTGTTCTTTAAGTTCCTGATGCCTAAAAACGTAAAACAATCCAAGTGTTAAACTATGTTGTGCTGTGTGTTGTGGTTGAAGTTTATAAGTATTACAGACAGCCAACCAGAGGTGACGAGAAAAAAACCCATCCCTGTGTGAATTGGTATCAGAGAACGACTATACGAAGATAGTGATGAACGTACAACTATGTGAACATGTACGAAGAGTCGAGGCATTGATTGGTATGATAGAAGAGCATTGGGATGATCCAAATATGGTCGACTTGTTGACTCAGATTATGGGCATCAAGATCAAATTTAAGAAATTCTGGTCGGATATAAGTTTTTATCGTGCTGATATAGACGATCACATGGGCGAAATGTGTACGTTTTGTGAGGGAATAATGCTGCAATTAGAGGGACGGACAAAGAAGAATGCAGAACTTCATTCAGAAATTGTAGTGCTGCGTCTGGTCGTTGTTGCATCTGCGCTAAATCATGGAGAACACTCTAAAGTGAAAATCCTAGAGCCGAAGCATTTTGGTGGTGCTAGAAATGCCAAGAAACTCAAAAATTTCCTTTGAGACAGAGCACTACTTTATGACTGCACGGGTGCCTGAAAATGACAAGTTAAAATCACTACGATGTACTTGGAGGGTGATGCAAAGCTATGGTGGAGGACTCAGAATGCAGATGATAAAAGTGCTAACAGACCCAAAATTGATACGTGGGACAAGTTAAAGAAGGAAATGAGAGACCAATTCCTTCCTAGCAATGCTTCATGGATTGCTAGAGATGAGTTGAAAAGGTTAAATCAAAGTAGAACAATTCGTGAATATATCAAGGAATCTTCATCCTTGATGCTAGACATCCAAAATATATCAGATGAAGACAAGCTGCATAACTTCATTTCAGGCATGCAAGGTTGGGCCAAAAACGAGTTAAGCAGGCAGAATGTTAAGGATCTGCCCACTGCCATTGCTACGGCAGATTCCTTAGCCGATTTTCACTCACTTTGGCCTACTTCCAAAGATCCCTCTACCTTAAATACTAAGAAAACGTTTGAGAAGAAAAGGGAAGGAAGGAAGGAAAACCGAAAGAGAATGTTGATAAGGGCAAGGTGCCAGTGAAGGAAAGGATCAACAACAGGAACAAGGAGAAAGATAAGGGTTATTGGACTTCTGGTGGTCCGCATTTGGCTAAGAATTGCCCAAATCATGAGAGGGTGAACGCACTACTTACTGGAAACGTGAATTTGAGTGAAGATGATGGGGCTGCACTTGCAAATCCTTTGGGGTTGTCTCTAAATCAGATCAATTTGATCAATGCTTTTGGGGAAACATCCAAGGCTGGAATTCCTCATGCTATGCTGATACACATAGAAATGAAGGTTGATGGAAAAAGAGTCGTGAAAGTGGTTGATACTGGAGCTACTCACACATTTGTGGATGTCAAAATTGCTGCGAAAATAGGATTGAAGTTAAAAAAAATCCTTTCTATGTTCAGACCGTAAGTTCAAAGGAACAAGCTATTGCAAGCATGGCCTATGATGTAAATTGACACAGGGGTGATTTTCTTTCTTGTCACCTTCGTTTGGCAGTCTACAACACTTACAAACTTCAGCCACAACACACAGCACTACACAGGCTAACACTTAGACTGTTTTACATTTTTAGCAGCAGGAACGTAAAGAACACTTAGAACAATTTACAAGAACGCTTCCCATCCTTTTATTGATATCACACAATAAAGGAAAAGACCTCACGAATTCTTCTAAGGCACAGAACACTCTCCTGATGGCTTAGACGAATTTCAGCCTCATAATAAAGACTGCACAGGGCAGTTACAAATGGATAAGGCAGTTACAGGCTGCACATGTGCCAGGCACACAGCTTCCCACTAACTCAAATTAAAATCTAACTAATTTACAACAGTCATATTCAAACAGTTACTTCTAAATTTGAATTTAAACTAAGCCAAGCATGTGCCCCGCATATGCCACCATGCCTTAGGCGAATTTACAGCATGCCCAACCTAAGAATATTTTTTGTTGCCTTCCAACCCTTAGTTTTATTTCTGACTCGCTTCCAGCTCTTTGCCCACACATAGATCAGCCTTGTCTTGCCATCGTCAAGTCCCACAGCCTGACTTATTAAGCCAACATACTTTCTAAGCCTTATTCTTGTCAAGCAACAGTTTCCTTGTCTTACCTTGTCGACGCCACTGCTTTGCCTTTGTCTTGCCTTGCCTTGCCTTGTGCCCAAGTCTGCTTAGTCATCACTCCAGCATCCTTGGTCCTTGCATCCAAGCTCCTTGCTAACACTCAAGTAGCTTGAATACCTTGTTGAACTACCAACACTTAGTTGCACAACTACAATACACTGTTTACCTACATACATGCCAAGGCTAATGTAAAATTCCTTCCCATGCCCGCGCCATATCGCTCAAGTAGACTAAGGGTCTAACAGACCACCTCCACCTCTTGAAATCGATGCCCTCATCAAGACTGTTTTGATATAATCATCGATTTGGTCATCAAACCACCACAGGTTTTTTGCCTTCTCCCAAACAGCATACACACCCTATTTTCCCTTCCAATGCACCAGAAAGTTTTTCTTGGTATTCTTCTTGCTTTTTCCCACAACTCGGTGATCCAGTATTTCTTCAATTTCAGCATCAAACTGAGTTGGTATTGAAGTAGGAGCCCTCTTGTTTGAGTTCCTGCCCAGATCATCATTATCTGCAAAATAAGGTTTCAAAAAGCTAACATAGAAGGTTGGGTTAACTTTTAACCTCTCTAGCAATTTAAACTTGTAAGCGCCCTTGCCCACTTTCTGCACAACTTCAAATGGGCCATCATACTTAGGGATATGCCCCCTATGCCTTGTCTTACTTGTAATCTGCTTCTAGATTTGTGGAGTAAGTTTCATCAACACTTGGTAATCTACATGGAACTTTACTGGGTGTTGATTCAGGTCAGCATACTTCTTTATGTGCCGCTGAGCTTTGCACAAGCTGTCTTGTGCCTCAAAAATCATTTCAAGTCTGCCTCTTACAAACTTGTATGCTGCTGGACACTTCTCTTGACTCTTGGTCTTTGCAACATCTAATGTATGCTACCTACCTAGGACAATTTCGAATGGACTCATCTCCGTTCCTGAAGATTTGTGCAAGTTGTAGCAAAACTAGATAGTATCAAGTAAATCTGCTCAATTTCTTTGACTTGCAGTCACAAAATGCCTCAAGTATTCTTCCAGCAAGTGGTTTATCCTCTCTGTCTGCCCATCCATTTGTGGGTGATTTGCAGTAGAGAACTTCAACTCGGTCCCCATCATATTGAACAAAGGTATCCAAAACCTGCTTATGAACATAGTGTCTCTATCACTCATAATGTCAGCCGGAACACAAAAATACTTAACCATATTTTTATAAAACAATTCAGCAGCAACTTTAGAAGTGCACAAGCTAGGTGCAATAATAAAAACAACATATTTTGAAAATCTATCCACTACAACCATGACCGACACCTTATTTTCAACCTTAGGAAAACCAGAAATGAAATCCATGCTTACCGACAACCATAGCCTTTCAAGAATGGGTAGGGGCTGCAATAATCCTGCCTCCTTTTTATGTTCACTCTTGTCCACTTGAGAAACATGACAAGTCTTCATGTATGCTTCAATGTCATCCTCCATCTTAGGAAAAAAATATATACGGGACAGAAAAGTCATCATCCTTTCCACACCTGGATGACCAGCCCAAGTAGTGTCATGCGCATCTTTCATTAAGTCTCTACGCAGTCCACCACTATTTGTTACCACGATTCTCCCCCTTTTAAAATAGAGCAGATCATCCTCGATCTAGTACCTTCTCAAAGTCCCTTCTTGAACTTGACCCATCCATTTGACATAGAGTGGATCATTCAATGCACACAACTTAATCCTGTCAAAGAAGTCAGTCTCAAGTTTTGAAATATAATATGCTGCAGCAAATACCTTTTTCCTGTTTAGTGCATCTGCCACTTGATTATGTCTTCCTGGTTTATGCTCCCACAGGAAGTCATATTCTGCCAGAAATTCTTGCCAATGAGCTTGCTTTGGACTTAACTTTTTGAGTTAGAAAGAATGTATTAGCCACATTATCAGTCCGCACCACAAAGCGAGTTCTCAGCAGATACACATGCCAAGTCTACAAATAGTGCACCACAAAAACCATCTCTTTCTCATGAGTAGAGTATCTTTCCTCAGCATCATTCAACTTTCTGCTTTCAAAGGCCACAGGATGGCCAACACGCCCCCAATTGCCTTATTTGATGTGTTAGTATGTACCTCAAATGGTAATTAAAAATCATTCAGCCTTAGAACTGGTTCCGATGCAATTGCTTCCTTCAAATTTAGAAACGTTTCTTCACACCGAACTGACCATACACATTTGACATCTTTCTTCAACAAATCAGTCAAGGCTGCTGCCCTTTTTGAATATCCTGCAATGAACTTCCGATAGTAATTGGCCAGCCCAAAGAACGACCTCAAATCCTTCACACTTGAAGGTGCCGACCAGTCAACAATGGCCTGAACATTCTTAGGATCCATCTGAACCTATTTCTGACTAACCAAATGCCCAAGAAATTTAATTTTTTTTTTAGAAAACTCACACTTCTCAATTTTGACATAGAGAGTGAATTCCCTCAATTTAGACAATACCATACTTAAATGTTGTACATGTTCATCCAATGTTCGACTATAGATAACAATGTCGTCTAAGTAAACAACAACAAAGTCATCAAGGTATTCAAATAATACCTCATTCATCAAATTACAGAAAGTAGTCGGAGCATTTGTCAAACCAAATAGAATCACAAGAAACTCATATGATCCATACCTTATGATACAAATAGTCTTAGGCACCTTCTACTATTTGAACCTGCCAATATAGGAGATCTAGCTTTGTGAACCAGCATGCTTTGCTCAACCTGTCCATCAAATCATGAAGGGATTGGATATTTGTTCTTCATAGTTACCTTGATCAATGCCCTGTAATCCACACACATCCTTAGTGACCCATCCTGTTTCTTTTGAAATAAAACAGGTGCACCATATGGAGCTTTTTGAAGGCTGAATCAAACCAGTGTCAAGCAACTCATTCAATTGTTTCCTCCGCTCAGCCAACTCTTTAGGAGCCATCCAATAAGGAGCTTATGTAGGTGGCGTAAAACCTGGCAGGAACTCTATCTTATGATCAATATCCCTCCTTGGTGGTAATTGCTTTGGCAACTCAAGCAGTATCACATCAGCAAACTGTTTCAGCACTTCTACCACACAATCAGGCACTTCTACCTTCACAACAGGCTTTAATTCGACTAAGGCAGCAAGAAAGGTTTCATTACCCTTCCTTAGACCTTTGTCAACAGAAATAGTGGACAACATAGGAGTCTTGTACTTAGCAAATTTTTCAGCTTCTCCATAAGGATGAACAACCTTCAGTAAACTTGGATTGGTTTCATTCATAATCATCACACCAGTCAAGTGAGGAAAAGGGACAAACCCATACTTCCTCAGAAAAATCAATTCCAAGTATGATCTCGAAGTCTCCAAGTGGGATAACCATCAAATTATGTTTTCATATCCAGAAACCAGTCAACATAGATACATCATAGGTCATGCCTGCAATAGCTTGTGCCTTTGAACTTACGGTGTGAACATATGAAGGACTTTCCTTTAACTTCAATCCTATTTTTGCAGTCATTTTGACATCCACAAACATATATGTAGCTCCAGTATCAACCATTGCCACTACCCATTTTCCACCAACATTCATTTCTATGTGAATCAGCGTAGCATGAGGATTTCCTGCCTTGGACGTTTCTCCAAAAGCATTGATCAAAATGATCTGATTTAGAAACAACCCCAAAGGATTTGCAAGTGCAGCAACTACACCCCTATCATCTTCACTCAAATTCACATTTACAGCAAGCAGTGCGTTCACCCTCTCATGATTTGGGCTATTCTTAGCCAAATGAGGACCACCACAAGTCCAACAACCCTTATCTTTTGCCTTGTTCTTATTGTTGATCCCTTCCTTCACTGGCAACTTACCCTTATCAGCATTCTCTTTTCGATTTTCTTTCCTCCCTTCCCTTTTCTTCTCAAACTTTTTCTTAGTCTTTGAACTAGAGAGATCTTCAAAAGTAGGCCGAAGAGAGTGAAAAATCGACTAAGGAGTCTGCCGCAGCAATGGCAGTGGGCAGAGCCTTAACATTCTACCTCCTCAACTCATTTTGGGCCCAACCTTACATGCCTGGAATGAAGTTATGCAGCTTGTCTTCATCCGACATTTTCTAGATGTCTAGCATCAAGGATGAAAATTCCTTGATATATCATGAATTGTCCCACTTTGTCTTAGCCTTTTCAATCGGTCTCTAGTAATCCATGAGGCATTAATAGGAAGGAACTGGTCTCTCATTTCCTTCTTTAACTTGTCCACGAATCAATTTTGGTTCTGTTAGCACTTTCATTATCTATATTTTGAGTCCTCCACCACAGTTTTGCAGCCAAGTACATCGTGGTAATGTTTAACTTGTTATTTGCAAGCACTCGTGTAGTTGTAAAGTACTTCTCTATGTCCCAAAGGAAATTTTCGAGTTCCTTGGCACTTTTAGCACCACCAAAAGGCTTCGGGTCTGGGATTTTCACTTTAGAGTGTTCTCCATGATTTGGTGCAGACGCAGCAACGGCCAGATGCAACACTGCAATTTTTGAACGAAGTTCTGCATTCTCCTTCGTTAGTCCCTCTAATTGCAGCATTATTCCCTCACGAAAATTACACATTTCGCCCATGTGATCATCCATATCAGCTTGATGCAGACTTATATCCAACCAGAATTTCTTAAATTTGATCTTGATGCCCATAATCGGAGTCAACAAGTCAACCAGATGATATCATCCCATCGCTCTTCTGTCATACCAATAAATGCCTCGACTCTTCGCACATGTTCACATAGTTCTACGTTCGTCACCATCGTCATACAGTTGTGCTCTGATACCGATTGACACAGGGGTGATTTTTTTTCTCATCACCTTTGGTTGGCAATCTGCAACACTTACAAATTTCAGCCACAACACACAACATAATACAGCCTAACACTTGGATTGTTTTACATTTTTAGGCAGCAGAAACTTAAAAAACACTTAGAATAATTTTCAGAGATGCTTCCCAACCTTTTATTGATATCACACAACAAAGAAAAAGACCTTATGAATTCATTGAAGGCATAAAACACTCTCTTAATGCCTTAGACGAATTTCAGCCTCACAATAAAGACTACACAGGGCAATTATAAATGGATAAGGCAGTTACAAGTTGCAGATGTGCCAAGCACATGGCTTCCCACTAACATAAAGCAAAATCCAACTTACATTACAATAGTCATATTCCAACAGCTACTTCTAAATTTCAATTTAAACTAAGCTAGGCATGTGCCATGCACATGCCACCATGCCTTAGGCGAATTTATAGCATGCCCAACACTTAGAATATTTTTTGCTGCCTTCCAACAATTAGTTTTATTTCTGACTTGCTTCCAGCACTTTGCCCACACATTGATCAGCCTTGTCTTACCATCGTCAAGTCCCACAGTCTTTCCTTGTCAAGCCATCATACTTGCCCAGCCTTGCCAAGCCTTAGCCTTGTCAAGCAACATGTTACCTTGCCTTGCCTTGTCGATGCCACTGCCTTGCCTTTGTCTTGCCTTGCCTTTTGCCCAAGTTTGCTTAGTCATCACTCCAGCATCCTTGGTCCTTGCATCCAAGCTTCTTGCCAACACTCAAGTAGCTTGAATACCTTGTTGCACTATTAACACTTAGCCACACAACGACACTACATTGTTTGCCCACATATATGCCAAGGCCAATGTAGAAGTCCTTGCCACGCCCGTGCCATGTTTCTCAAGTAGACTAGGGGTCTAACAGGGATCCACTTCAACCTTGGCATCATAGAACTCCATAGGGCTCATTCTCGTGAAGTCTCTCACCCTTGAGGCGGGGTAGGAGCATGAGGAGCTTGAACTCCTTGGTTGGCCACGATCTTAGCCAATAAGGTAACCATATGTCGATATTTGGCATGAGTGACTCCCTCTTCTTCTTGAGGGACTAGGGGAGTCGAAGGGGCCAGTTCACCCTCGAGGGTGGGAGCTCATCGCGATATTTTTCACAAATGCATGATCTAAAATAGCAAAATATCATCTATTAGAAATATAAAACCTCAATTCAAATCTAAAGCACGACATAGAGTATGAATAGGTGAATTATTTCCTAAAGTGCCTTGTAGCCTCTTATTCATAGTTGTGGTATGCTTCACAACCATGAACAAAACTCTACTTAACGTGGTGTGTTTTTCAGAGGACCATTTAAAGACCTAATGTTTTGATACCAAGCTTTGTCACATCCCAAGCCTTGGGTTTAGACATGACACGGCGAATGGAGAACTCAAAGGGATACCAAAAAGCCTCTTAAGCATGCATTGCACATCCTTGGTTTCAAAGAAGCATAAATAGGCAATAAACATGTAGCAAATAATTTCTAAGAGAAAGTGGAACTTTGGACTCACGCAATAGGAATGTTGTAGGTAAAAGGACAAGCATCAATCACATAGAAAATAAGTCTAAGAGGCGATAAGTATGACTCACGCTATGGCGGCATTTAGGGACTTAGAACTTCTATCTCATTCATACAACAAACATTAACACCAAAAAGGGAAATAGGAACTAAGAGAATCCTTCTTCGTAATACATAGCATAAGAGAATCGAGCTCATAACAAACAACCCATGTATCCAACAACACCTCTAAATACAAATGAAATGGGGGTCAAGATATCTCCCGGGCTCACCCTCAAAATATAGTATCCAAAAATATAGTAGTCTAATCAAAAGCATGAAAGTTGATGGATATTGTCCCCAGAAGTGGAGGACTCACTAATAGCAATTCTTCACTCGAACCGTCTAGCCATATGGAGGTGGAGGATTATGAATGTGAGCTTTGGTTCCTACATGGTTAGATAATGTAGGCAAAAGTATATGTTAGTACGTTTGAATGTACTATGTATGTGTGATACAACATAATAAGGAATGTAAGATGCAATTTAACAATATCCATATCATAATCAATGTGCATAAGCTCAATATGTCAATGAGTGCCCAATGCTTCAGCCAAAATATTCATGAGAGTCATCAAGTCATATATTATATCATACATAGATGGGAAGGGACCATAATCGACATGTAAGACCAAGTGAGGTACTACTTCAAATTTTGATGTTCACTCCACACCGGATATTGAGTGGTTTACCTTGCCAAGGTAAACCAAACATTCACCTTATAAGAACAACACTTTTTTCAGTCAATGCTTCATAATCACCTAACAAGAACACCATCTTTTTTATTAACATATGATAGGAACCTTAAGGGAACACCACCCTTTACAGAATTTAATTTAACATGTTTTGTAAGAGAACTCCCCCCTTTTGGTCATTCATGCAACTTAAGCTAGATGAATCCATAAGCTAATTCATAAACCTATGCTGGCAACATAGTTATGGGACAGTGGTTATCTACCAAGGTTCACTCGATGCGAGGTCTCAATCCCAAGGAATATTCAAAATCATACGTATTGACATTATATGCAAGGCATCGCAATATCATAATATTGTTTTCATAGAGTAGCTCATCAAAACCAATTCTTCTTCATATAAAAGTAGGGCTTCATAACTTTCATAATATTCACAATCCTTTATATCTCATATATGCATAATATCCCTTTTAAAACTCATATCATTCAAAGTTCACATATCTTGTCGTAAGACTCTCAATATCATAGAAGCTTGGCATAAATCTTTATTCAAAACCATGGTGGGTACTTATTCACAACTTAAAAACCATACAAATCACGAGTAAATGCCATGAGAGTTGCAAAATAGAATCACTTATTCATTATTCAAAGAACCTACCAAGAAACATAGTAAAAACTTGGTTAGGGCATTGTCATATCCTCATATAAATCATAGATTTACATGATTCTCAACTTCATAATAATGCATATGGATAAACCATCACAAAATACTTCATATTATCCTCATGTAAAAGAGTTCATAAAATCACCATGTATTTTCATAACTTGAGAAGACAAAAGGAGAGGGAATAATTGATCTTAGTGGAAAAAAGGTCCCAACTAATCAAAACCCACATACCTTAGCGATTTAATGAAGAAAAAATAGATTTGGGGTTGAAGGAGTTGAAACCCTAACTTGGTCCTCTTGCTAGAAACCTTAGAGGAAGCTTGAGAGTATTTGGGACTTAGAAATATTTTTGGGATGGAGGAGAATGAGTTGATTAGGGTTGTATATGCTTATAAGGGGTTATTTGAGGGGTAAAACAATGTAGCTTTGGCTTTAAATAATAGGAAAGGTTAAATTTACCCCTTTACAAATCTTACCAAATATGACCACGAAACCCCATTTATGGGTGATGGTCTATTCTACGGGTCATAGGTGAGGGTCTCGTCTGATGCCATTTCAAACTCTCAAAGGCTTTTCTCTAAATCATATTCTATGACCCAACTTACGTCTCGTAGTTCATTTCATGAGATGTCTAATGAGTCATACATCCTACTTCAGAAATTATCATTTTTACCCAGTCTAACCTTCAATTTACGAGCACTACTTACGGCTCGTGGAATTACCTGTTGTTTGTAATACCGCTCGTAACATCTAGCACTCAAAAAAATTTGACTCATTTCTTACACTTTTCATACCTCTCACAGGTGGGACCTTGCCTTTTTATAGACTAGGAATAGATTTACAAGTTGCAAGCACTCAATAAGAACAGCAAAGTACACAAATCAAGAAAAACTCTAAGCTTCCTAGTGTACTATTCGAGAGTCTCACCAAACACACTCGCTCAATATGTGTAGAAACCCTCAAACTGTCTTCTCAAGAAAGATTGAATATATATACCCAACATCAGCAATATTTGGAGAACTTTCATTAACAATTGTTGTAGAGTAAGTAGATGCGCACCAACAATAACAGAACTGTTAGTGTACTATTTGTTAGGTGTTACTTTCAAGTTTACAGCACACATGGGATCAAGTCCCTCATCTATTCTCATAGTTTGTTAAATCATCAAAACTACATAATATCAGTTATGTTATGAATTGTGCTCTCTCATGCATGTTTCCATTGAGGCATTGATCATTCATTTCATATTGCACTTATATCCTTTGTAATGATTATGCACCTTGACAAT
Organism: Solanum aculeatissimum; assembly: GCA_038996855.1. NCBI lineage: Eukaryota > Viridiplantae > Streptophyta > Magnoliopsida > Solanales > Solanaceae > Solanum > Solanum aculeatissimum. The sequence continues at coordinate 7,006 of JBCEWC010008681.1, read as the reverse complement.
TATTTTGTATGATTTCCTTATTGCATTACACTCTGTATATTTTGTATATTCAAAGTACTAATGCATAATTTTCCTACATGATTTAACTATGTAGGAACTGAAGATCTTCCCTATCCATTTTCTCATGGCTAGTTCAACTTGTGAAGACTTTACTTGTTGTGAGTCCTCTATTTTGAGGGTGATATCCATCTTCTATATAGCTTGATTATGTTAATACTTTGTCACTTTTACTATTTTACTTTTGATGGTGAGCCCGGGATATGTCTTGGCCCCCATCCCATCTATGACTAGAGATATTATTGGATGATCTTCTATGTATGTGTTATGCAATAATCTTGTATGTATAGTAACTTTAACTTAGTCCCTATCCCATGTTTGTTGTTGTTTGTGATGTTACTAGCAAGGTGGAGAAATTCCTAAGCCCCAACTTTCCATAAAGTGTGTCCCATTCCCCCTTCCCTTAGCATTACTCGGTGTGATTGATGGTGGTAATTCCTTGCCCCTTTACCCATAAAGTGCATCGTAAGTCCCAAATCCCCTTAGTACTACTTGCCTATGATTGAATTACATTTCCTTACCAAGAATGTGTTTATGTATGCTATGAGGCTTGTTTGGGGCACCTTTAAGTTTTTCATTCGGTATGTCACACATAGGCCCTCGTGTCACAGACTTAGACATCACCTAAAACTTTTATGCAGCACTTGACAACTCCCTCATGATTCTTTCACGATCTTGCAAGCTCAAGTAATCCTTTTAAAACAAGATCGCTAAGGTAACACTAGATCGAAGAAGACAAGAGAGCTTTTGTAAAGAAGACTTTTTTATAACTTTGGAGGATTACTTACAATTTCTTGATTGGTTTGTACAAATGAATGGACCTCCTATTTAGACTACTCTCTAAGGGCTAAAGTGCAAATAATATTTACTTTTTAAGTCCCATAATATTTACACATAAGTCCTCCTTCTAGAATGCTCTACATTTCTAGAGTAATGTAAGACTTATCAAGACATGACTAAAACATTCTAGAGTATTCTTAAGAGTCTTCAAGGATGATCTACTCTTTTCTAGAGTCTTCCACAAACCTCAGCAAGACTCTAGTTCTTCTCCTTGAAACTAGATTCTTCTTTTTTCTTAATATTCAAGTGGTGGGTTGTGATATTCTCCCCCACCTGATATTATGATGTCCTCAGTGCACTGCTACTATTTGACTTCCAGACTTTGGCTTTGAACCGCCACAGGTCCTCGTGCCTTTTTCATGTGTCCTTCTCTAAATATTATCCCTTCCAGTGTACAACGAACATTGTTGTAATTAGTTGCCCCTATTTCGTCTTCACTTTCTTCGAGGACTTCTCCTTCTAGAAGTCATGGAACACGACAATGACTTTTCATTCTTAATTCCTGTCCCAAGCTGCAAGGCCGATATCCAGGCTTGTCTTTCAATCTTCGGTACCGTGACTAGATGCACTATGCAAGACCTATCTCACTCCATGACTAAGAGTTGTTTGAGCTATGGGTTGATCACCATGTGGCACCTTTGAAAAAACTCTTGCCATAGAATTATGTCAAAGATATATAATGGAGTGATGGTGAAGTTGGTCTTACCATACTATTTTTCTAATGTGATGTCTATACCCTAAGAGACTCTGCATACAAGAGTCATTAATGCATTGACTGTCCTAAAGCAGGCATTACTTGGACTATATCTTATCCCCAACCTTATTGCTACAGTCTTAGTCATGATGTTAGCTCTGCACCTCTGTTGACCATAGCACGAGTGGGTCATACATTGATCATGATGTCCTCATACTGCGCACCGCATTTTTTTTGGCTTCTTCAGTTGCTTTGTAATGGCTTCACATAGTCCAATCACGGCTAACTAGGTTGTGTAAAAACCTTTCCTTAGTTCTTGTGCATCCTCCTCCTTCCATTTCCGCAGTACGGCACCAAGGTTCTTTAGTTCAGGACATTTTTTATAGCTATGTGGCCCACCACCTATGCAGCATTTGTAACCTTTTTTGGATTGTGCCTTTTTGTCCCCACCGCTTTAATGTTTGGCCTTTTTGTCATCAGGTTTTAGGTGTCATGATGCTTGGGATGTGGCTTTCAAACCTTGCCTTTTCCACCATCTCCCCCACATTGGTCATGAATACCTCTCGTTTCCTCATCTTTATTTCTATCATGTTTGTCATGCCGAGAGTCTGTCAAAGTTTTTTCTTGAGTGATAGCCTCATCGATGGTGCTTAATTGTCAGCGTTCCAAATCCTTCTTGGCATAATTCTATAGCATGTCCATGAAATAGAACATCATATCTTCATCCGTGAGGTTAAGAATCCAAAACGTGAGCATAGTAAATTCCTTCACAAACACCTTTATGCTACCCATCTGCTTCAACTCCCTGAACTTACATTTCGCCTCATAGATGATGTTGTTAAGGAAGAAGGCCTTCTTGAACTTATTATAGAACTATTCCCATGTACTGATGATGCATAGCTCCTTTCTTATCTCCGACTCCTTCCATTTCCACCATAACATGGCCATCTTCGTCAGGTACAAAACGACTTTGTTGATCTTCACTTCATCACTCTTCACCTTGTTGCACTTGAAGTAGTTCTCCAAGTGCCATAGGAAATTATTAACCTCTTTCACATCATGAGTGCCATTGAACACTAGTGGATTGGGAGCCTCGATCCTGACCTCCTTGTCTCCAATAGTCACAACATATCTCCCTTCTTCCATGCCTTCCTCAAGTGCCTTAATCTTTCTTAGCGTGTCTATAAGACAACATTCCAAGGAAGTGATAAATTCTTTCACCTCATACTCCGTAGCCTTATGCCTATCCAGTTCCTTTTTGGATGTTATCATTCTATTCAAGGGTGAATTCTTCCAAGGTCTTGCATTTGCCATCAAACTAATTCAAGTGTTTGCCTAGGATCTCCACCGCTTGTCTGGCAATATCTACTCTTACGATCCACTCCATACCGGGTGTGACGTCTATGGGTTCTTCACCTCATTCATCATCACTTAACTTAGTAGCCGAGAATGAGTGGGATGTTATGGCCTCGCTTGGTATTGGTTCGATCAGCACCTCCTCGTTCCTCTTAGAGTTTTTTACCCTTTCATTGTTTCTTGCCAACATCCGGCCTAACGTTAGCAGAGTTGGTGCCATTAAAGTCTCCCTCACTTGTCAAGCTTCCCTTAGTAGACTTCAACTAAGATTTTTATGCAGCACTTTACAACTCACTCATGATCTTGCAAGCTCAAGTAAGCCTTTTAAACTAAGATCCTTAAGGTAACGCTAGATTGAAGAAGACAAGAGAGCTTTTGTAAAGAAGACTTTTTATAACTTTGGAGGATTACTTACAATTTCTTGATTGGTTTGTACAAATGAGTGGCCCTCCTATTTATACTACTCTCTAGGGGCTAAAGTGCAAATAATGTTTACTTTTTAAGTCCTACAATATTTACACATAAGTCCTCCTTTTAGAATGCTTTACATTTTTAAAGTACTGTAAAACTTCCCAAGACATTAATAAACATTCTAGAGTATTCTTAAGAGTCTTCAAGGATGATCTACTCTTTTCTAGAGTCTTCCAAAACCTCACCAAGACTCTAGTTTCTTCTTCTTGATTCTAGATTCTTCCTACACATGATTTTAAGATAATTCCCTATAGATTCATGCATAAGACTATATTTTCCAAGGATAAGTTTTATGTTGTGATCTTGTATTCACAAAGCTTCCAAGCAAGTCTCATGAAAAGAAGGAAATAAGCTTTTATGATGAAATTTAAGTCAATATGAATAATGGTGGATTTTCTCACCTAAGTATGAATGTGTAATGATAAAAGGCTTATTCTCTCACTGCATAAGAAAAGATTAAGGAATTATTCTATGACTATGCTTTATGATTAGTAGATGGGTAGTAGATATGGCTCCTCCCATATGACATGACTTTATGACTTATGATTTCTATTTCATTGAGAGTTTACTTAGCATCGAATGGACCTTAGGATAGAGGCAATCTCCCATAGTAGAGACAAGTCACACATAGTAAGATCCCATTATCTCAAAAAATGTGCCACCATAGGATAAAGGATCATCTGAAATAGAGACTCGATTCCTTTAAGGATCAACTGTAATAGAGGTTTGATCCTTCATGTAGCTTAGTGGATCCACATAGGTATAAACGAGTCTACCTTGACAATTAGTCTCCCTCTTTCCTCTAGTGTACGGGTAAACATCGAGACTCCATGTTATAACTCAATGGGTTTATGTCGATCAATAGTAGCTCTCACAATGCTCCAAGTTTTTTGTTATTATGATAAATGATATTTCTCTGACAAGATTTATGGTTCTTATTATGACTTATGAACTTCTCAAAGACTTCTGGTATATCTCACTCATGATTTATAACTCTCTTATGGTGTATGCTTTTTTCACTATAGGTCATGTATTTTACAAACTTTTATGATTCTTTACTATGACTTATGATTATTCATGCATTGTATAAACTCCAACCAAGCTATCATACATATCATACATGAGCATTTATAAGTCATATAAAGCATTATTCAATCAATAAACTAGACGTAAGTCAAACAATCATCCAATAGAAGGAAACAAATCAAGTCATAGGGAAACGACACAGATTCTTACAATATGATGTCCAACAATGCTTCTACATAGTCTAATATGGGTGGGGTAAAGACATGTCACTAGCTCACCCTCAATGAAAAGTAAATGTCTCAAAATGAAGTGAGTATCAAGAAAATCATAAGCTCAATGGGTAACTTTTAGAGCATAAGAACATATTAATCAAGTGTGCACTATGAAGCCAACTATCCATAAGGAGAGTGAGGAGCATCCAACCCTACATTATTAAACAATACAGGAAAAATATGTGTTAGTATGCTTAAATGTGCTATGTATGAAGGCACTACATGGTAAATCGTAAAACAATAGTAAGGTAAATAATGCAAGACTAACAATGAAGTAGTCTGAGATAGCATGAAAGAAACATAAGTAAAGATGTGACGTCAATACATCTATATATCATGATAACTGAGGAAGTAAACCTTGTTCATATGTGTGCTATTAACCTTAACCAAAAAATGATCATGTGAGCTATAAAATGGAATTAAATACAACTCCCACATCGATCATGGAGAGGTTACTTTGTCAAGGTAAACTCCATGATGGAACATTCATTCAACATGAGGGGCTAAATGTGGATCCACTAGCCTAGCTTATAAGACAATTTATGGGGGCACATAGTTTAGGGTAAGTGGTTGTTACTAGAATTCCCTTAGGATGATAACCTTAATATTCTCTAGATCATTACCACCTAAAACCTTCTTGGTGCTAAGTCAAATCTCAAAAATAGTAAATCATGATATAGTAGTTAGTAATTCAATCATAGCTTTGAAATTCATTTAATTATCAAAGGTACATAGAGTAGCTCAATAACCTTGGTGATTCATTAATGTGAGAATGGTCCCTATCATACTTAGAATCTACGATTAGGTAAGAAAAACTTTCACTAATATTCATTCATTGAAGAGACTTCACAAAACATAATTGAATAACTTTCATAAAGCTTGAAAGAAGCCCTTATCATTCATGATCATGATTCAATGAAAACTATGGTAAATTTTATGGGTTCAATGCTAATTCAACTTTAGAATATGCAATTCATGAAGATCATGCATAATTATTAAAAATTATATCAATTTGAATCATAAACAAGGAAACCCACGCAGAAACTTCACTTGAAAATCATCGAATCCTGAAAGTGAGTAGTAATCCATGCATAATTTAGTAGATAAACTTTAATTGAAACCTAATTCATGCAACTGAAAGAGTTTTTTGATCAAAATCCCATGAAATTTGATACGCCCAAATTTATACTCCAAATGAAGAGTAAAGTGGTTGTTGATCAAATATAAAATCCAACAAGAGTTGGAGTCGATCCCGCAGAGAATGCATGAGAATATATCTATCAGTGCTTAGTTCCAGGTGTTATACTTATTTCTGAAATAAATATGCATAATGTAAATGGGGGGTTCGTGTATGTTAAGAAAACTAAATTGCAAGGAGATTCTAATAACAACTAGCTAACAGTAATTGTTGGAGTTCAATAATTAATTGCGAAACTGGGATTGCGGTCCTCATGACACCAACTTTGATATTCAAACTTAGGGATTTTACGATCATGACCACATACACAGAGTAAATAAAGAATTTAACACTTAATTCACCTTTCATTCCCTCTTAGGTGCATTTCGTTCATCACTTTCTAGGCTCAGAACATCTACCCTTTCTACCCCTTGCTATGGACCCCAAGATACTCTAATCTTCCGGTCTCGAGCACTTAGACTAGGTTGATAACCCTGAATTCTATCGTAGGATTCTTTTCCTAATCCCTATATCCCTTTTGGGCATGCAATGAATACAGGCCTACCCTAATGCATCGACTCATTAAGATATAAATTAAATTAAAGAATTCCCACGATGTATATGACAATCACTCTCGAATTTCACCCCAAGTTTGCTTATCTTAACTAGTTATCATGGTTCTCACAACCCTCGTTATAGGTTTAGCCTAGCATAATTGAAGAAATCAAGTTATAACAAGATGAAGAAATCATAGATGGAACTTACAATTGAATAATCAAGCAATTCACGGATTATAATCACGAACAAATGAATGAAAACCCATGAATTTGATGAAAAACCCTAAAAAGTTTTGTTCTCTCTGTTAATTCTGTCTCCAGTAGTTCATAATAATGAAAATCAAACTAAAAATGTATATATATATTAAAGAAAACCTAATCCGAATTAAAATAGGAAAACTGGCTTTCGACATGGCTGACAGCAACTACACGGACCGTGAGGCACTACACAGTCCTCCAGACGGTCAATGTGACATCACTTGTGTGACGACCCCTCTAGAGGGCCTCTACATACTCAGGTATTGTCTATGCCTTGGCCTGTCAGTTCGCCCTTTCA